>JBAKBP010008100.1:0-93974 GCA_037953745.1 Lithodes maja
GTATTATGTATTTCTCATTATTATTTTCTCTAACTAATCCCTCTTTCATTTATTTGCTTGTAATATTTCTGTATTATTATATCTTTTTCACTCTTTCTTCAGTTCAGTTTCTGCATTCTCTCTCTCTCTCTCTCTCTGTTTCACTTGCTTTGCAGGAATTTTGTTTTTGTTTTATATATAATATATAATAATTTACTTATCATTACTTACTATATCGTATAAACAATAGTAGGTAGCCAACTTACCATAATACCGATACACCAAACCGATACGGTGACTGGACGACTCGGCCCATGGGACAACTCGGCTCGGACAGCTCGGCCCACTTTTGGACAACTCGGCCACGACGGCGAGACAACTCGGCCCATTATTTGAGACAGCTCGGCCCCATGTTTTGCTATGGGGCAATTTGACGAGACCAGTCAGGATTAGGATGGGGAGAGCTAAGTGGAGGGTTTATGGGTGAGGACATGTATGCAGCACCAAATCCTGTCCTCTGCGTATGCGCAGCCTTTTCCCTAATATTTTTATTATGTTATTTAGGCTCAACTGTTAGGTTAATGTAAGTTAGGTTAATGTAAGTTAGGTTAGGTTAGGTTAAGATAATATAATAGTATAAAGGAAAAAAAAATCGTGCCAAGGGACCTAAGATTCTCACGCATGCGCAGAGGACAGGATTTGCAGGATTTAGTGCTGCATACATGGCCTCCCGTTTATGGCGTGTGTGTAATGTGGGCGAAATGTTCGTTTATTGTATAATTATGTCATAGGCTAGTTCTCTCGATTCATAATGTGTAAGTTAGGTTTTAGGTTAGGTTAATTAAGAGTTGTCTCGTAATTAACACGGGGCCGAGCTGTCTCGTTTTTACTGGGCCGAGCTGTCTCGCCGTGGGCCGAGCTGTCCCGTGGGCCGAGTAGTCTAGCATTCAACCGATACGCATGCGGTTTTGTTTATCACCTGTTTACTAAAGTGCCACCATTATCGATTTTCTTGGAGCCGACTCGAGCGGGAGGGTTACCAATTGAAGTTAAATACGCTAGCATATATTGTTAGATGTAAGACATGATAAATACCACCAGAAATATGAATTGGCAAATCCATATAATATCACTTCGAAATTGTTCTGAAATTTCAAAACAAAACCGCTAGTGTAAGTCATTGCTGCTAGATCGAAGTAAAGGTCTCTAGATCTAGCGGAAGTCGCTATACGCATTGGCAGTACTGCACACTCATTCATTTTCTATTGAGCTCGTCCTGGAATCTTTACGACTCTGAATCTTACGATTGCCGACGGCTATACGTTGTTGACATTGTTGTTGATGTTCCAGTGGAGGGATGAACAAAATATTTTCCTTGTCCAATAATAGCTATTTCATAGTCCCACAGGACTTATTTTGATATATTTATCAAATTTACTGAACGCCTGAAAATAATACGCTATAAAATGCTTGCAATCAAACTTTCAAGCAATTACAAGGTCACATGCAATTATAAAAAGGTATATTGTAGACCACAATCTTCGCCAAGCTTCGTTGTTGCTTGTATTATCGTGAGAAATGTACCATACACCCTGGTTATCGTGACAAATTTACCGAACGCCTGCAAATAATACGCTATTGGGAGGTTTAACGACCCTCCCAATACCAAATGAGGTAAACCTCCTATTTGGTCGTAGCCTCGGAGTATCCAACGTAGAGCTATATACTTATCGTATAATTTTGCTCCGCTCTAGAGCGGGCAATTATCGAAATCACTAGCGCGATAAAACGATAACATCTAGAGTAGCACCTTACTCTCTCTACAAGGTACGTTGTACATACTTTGGAGGCCACTATTTGAAAAGGAAAATAAGAAAATATTGATGAGAAAGAAGAGAAAATTACAGGATTTTAGGCCATCCTATCTGGCTCCTTCAGCCGTCTTCACGGATCCACCCCACTACCCGACAGGGTTCATTGGGCATTCCCGGTATCAAGTTACAAGAGACAAGATTGGATGGGCAGGGGTACGGCGCGAGGGCGGGATACTATGATGTTGGATACTCCGAGGCTACGACCAAATAGGAGGTTTACCTCATTTGGTATTGGGAGGGTCGTTAAACCTCCCAATTTAGTAGTAGCCTCTACGTTCCAACGTAGAGCTAGAGTACCAAATTGGAGGCGGACATACAAGCTGAAAACACAAACTTTAGCCCTTAGGAAATATCAGGACCATGGAAAGACCGACTTAAACAAGAGAGTTTATAGAAAGAGTGTACTGACAGGTGCGTATCAAGAGAGGTCAAGTACAGTCAAGTCGTATGCCATGGGATAACTAACCTAAGACAAAGAATGCTGCATTTCATCATAATAATATGAAGTCCAGGATGCTCCCCCCCCCCCCCCCCCCCTCCATCCAGACGAAGGCAGGAAGACCCATAAAGTAATGAGGAAATACTGACATACGTCGAAGAGGAGGACCGTACAGGGGCGACGAGAAAAGACATGAGCATACACAGTGACCAGCACTGAAAGCCATGAGAAAATTTCAGTGGGAGGAGGCCAAGATCTACCAACAGAACATAGTATACTTGAAGACGAGAAATTATATCAAAATCTTAACCGAGTTATTAATCCTTTAACTTAGGTGCAAGTATGGGTATAGTGCAATACCCCCCCCCCCCCCTTCCCCCAATAAAAGAAGAACAAGAAGGGAGAAGGATAAGAGACCGAAGGAACGCTGCAGGTAGACCCTGAGTGAACCTGCTGGCCCAACGCACTACAAGGACGTCCCGGCCTGCCCGTGGACATGGCCAGAGAGGAGGAGACAAACGTGGTGGGGGAAGACCAAAGCCCCGTGTCGGCAACGTTCGGTCAAGAAAGATTATGTAAAATCTGAACGTAGCAGCGTACGAACGGACAACATGAGCTGCGTCCAGAACGGAAAGGTTACTGGCCCGAAACTACCGACACAGGCGAAATCCCACAGCACGTCGACCTAGTCTCCTAAAGGTCGGAGGCGCCACCCGTAAAGGCAACCCCGACACTGGCCTGGTCGAGGACACATACGGATGCAGGGTTTGAACCGGGCATAACGGATGATGAACCCTATCATGTTTGAAAGCCGGTACAGGAAAAGCATAAAAACGGGAGTGTCGCGTACGGTCGTAGCAACCAAACGAACAGACGGAGCCAAAGTAACTGACTCAAGGACGGGAGAACGATGTAAGGAATGTCGGACCCTAGACCTGGCAGTCATCTCCGGGGACTCCCTCACCTGTCGCCAAAGCCATAAAGAACAATGTCATGTCACGGAAGTGCGCAGGCGCGGGGTAATGAGCGTAAGAGGCAGACGAGAGCAGTGCGAGAGCCTCCGCCAGAAACCACTGAGGAGGAAGCTGACGCGGCGTCGGACGAAGCATAAAGCAGGATCGCAAAAAGAACCCAAGTCCTAGGGAGGAACGACCAACCCTGTGAAAGGCTCAAACGGTACCCGAATGGCCGACAGGCGGTTCGTAAGAGCGGTGCAGATGTTGGGACGCTTCTCAAGATTAACCAATGGAGGTAGTGAAACACCGATGGGTGCGTCCGTGATGGGTAGGAAACCAAGAAGGAAAACTGTGTCAGGGAGAACCGTAAGTCAGCCATGTAAAATGAATCCAGGGGAGAGGATTTGACATTCAAAGAACGACTAAACGTAGGCATCCACCCTGCCTCACAACATCCACGATGTGAAGGCTAACGAGGTCCCTAGGACACCAATCGATACCAAGTGGAAATCGGAGATCGCTAGGGGAACTGGACTCGGGTACCACCGCTTCAGCCGAGCGGACCAGGCTTGGGCCGGCCGGATGGGCGCGACAACCAAACGAAGCACTGGTACCCTCTCAGCCTGTGGAGGACTTTGCACATCAAAAAGGGCGGCGGTCGGTGGAACACACATAAACCGACCGCCACCTGCGCCAGTCCTTGCTGAACGCGACCGGTACCTCCGCCGGAGGAGGAATCCAACGGTACAGGAACACAGGTAACCCGGGCGCCTCGCAGGAGGCGAACCAGGCCACCTGTGGAACACTCCAGGAGGCCGCTAGGTCGCCGAACACGGTGTGTCGGGAAGACCATACTACCCGGGCGTTCTGTCCAATCGACAGAGCATCCGTCCACAGGGCGGCAGGCCCGGGCAGGGAGGTCGCACGCAGTGTGACGGGCTCCCGAGCCTCGTCCAGAGCCACACATATGGCATGAACCAGACGTAGGAGGCGGGAATCGTCGGCGATATGGGGAAGGAGAGCGACGTCACACCGTCGTTCCGGCGTCCTCGGAAACCGCGAGGACGCCCGAACGAGGCACAGGAGGAAAGGCGACCTGGCGCCACGGAGACAGCAGAGGGAAGAGGACGCATGGCGCGTACCCCTCCGTCTTACGAAGTGTGGAATCCAATGGAAGTGGTCCTTGACATAGAGAGCAATTCCTGACTACATAGTGCAGAGGCGAGACCTCGCCTCATCCGTGTCCGGGGAAGGAGGACGAGACACAAAGGACAATATCCACGAGCCACGAGCTATATCTCCGAGGGTGAAAACCATCGCGGCTGTAGCATGAGATAAGGGGAGGACACTCTCTACGTCCAACGGGCATGGCAGGACGGACACACCCATGGTGTGCGCAGGAAGGAAGTGATATCCTCCTTGCAATCGGAAAGGAAAAAGATACTGCCGTCCCATGTAGGAAGCCCAGGAATCGTGTGTAAGCACAATAATGTGAAAACCCGGTAAATCCGTGACAGGAGATTACCGCCTTCCCTTGTGTAGGAAGGAAAGGACGAAAAAGGGGGACCCTTCGAACGGAGGGCTATACAGGAGGATAATGCATGGGTGCACAAATACTGGAATAAAAAACTCCTGAAAATGAACAGGCACAAGGGCCGAAGGACGCACAAAAGTGCTCACTACACCTCGAAAATGGAGCACCTTTCATGAAAGTGAGTAACCCCCCCCCCCCCCCCCTGTGCGAGGCGAGGGGTGAAGAGTGACCCCCCATGCGGAGGGTCAGGGAGAGACCAGGCGAACCAGCAAGAGCAAGAACCCCGAAAAACCCCGGTCAGAAAAGACCAAGGGGCAGGTGCAAATCCCCAGAAGGAAGGCATGAAAGCCTTATAATGGAAGAGGATAATAAGAATACCCAAAGGGTGAAGGCACTGAAGAGGAGAAGATGCCTCTTCTCCACCCGACCATCAGAGTAGAGTGGGAGCACAGTCTGATAAAAAAAGAGAAGTCCGGGAACCACTGCAACGGAGTCCCTATCCAGACGTAAAGCAAAGCACCCTAGCACCGACCCAGAGCGGAGTGGTCCAGAAAGGTCCCCTCCACTCCGGGGCGGAAACCGCTCAGGAGCGGAATGGAGGAGGAAGGGCCCTCGCCGCCCTGGAGCGGAAATGGAAGCTGCGCACCAGAGCGGAGAGCGTTGCACGCTGCAGGAGCGGCCCAGGAGGCCGAGGGAGGCAATGGAGCGTGATGGTGCCAGTAGGAAGATGAATGACCTAGCCTAGGGAGGCAAGGGAGCGAGACTGAGCCAGGAGTAAGATGAATGACGGCAACGGAGGGCCCATCCAGAGGCAAGGCAAAGTCCACCGAGAACCGACCCAGAGTGGAGGGGGCCCCGAACGGCCCGCTCCGCGCTGGGGCGGAAATTCCGCTCTGGAGCAGAAAGTAAGCTCCGCTCCAGAGCGGAGAGCGGCATAGAACAGGTGAGGAACTGGGATGGTGTCAGAAGTATGGAAGAGAACTGGCCAAGAGCGGGCATGTCCGCTCGAGGGCGGGGCAGATGTAGTGTAGTCGGATGGGAGAGGCTTGAGGCATCAGGAAGGGTGAAAGGGAAAACACCCAAGAGGTCCGTCAGAATAGACTAGCAGGACAGTCGACGTGGAAGCATCCACGGAAATAAAAAGACAGTCACCGCTCGAGAGCAGAGCTTCCGCTCCAGAGCGGAGGCGCCGCACCAGGGAGGAGCGGGCGTAGGGTAACCAAACGGCAGAGGCCCGTAGGTACCAGTAAAGGTGAAAGGCCAGGAACATCCAAGAGTCCCAAAAGAATCGTCTAGCACGATAGCCGACGTGGGAGCCTCCCCGGGTAAAAACATCAGAGATGTACATCCAAGCGGCCCAACGGAATGGTCTAGCATCACAGCAGACGTGGGAGCGTCCGTGGGTAAAGAACAGAGGCAAAGCAGAGGCCCGACCGAGAGGAGGAGAGAGCCCACCCTAGGGCGGAACGGGCCCCGTGAGGCCCTAGCCCAGACGCCAGAGGCCCGTAAGAAAAACATTCCCAACTGAAGTGGAGAGGCCGAAAGGGACCCGCGCAGCAAAGCCAAAGACACCGTTGAAGGACGTCAGGCAGATTGCAGTAAGAAAGGGAGCGGTCTTATAAGAGAATGTGTCGAGTCATAGGACCGACCAGGAGCGGGAGTCATCCACGCACCAGGGCGGAGCGAGCTGAGTACAGCCCGTCCGAGAGACCTGCGGCACCGGGGATGGAAGGAAAAAGACATCCCAAGGGATTGGTGAGCACAATGGAGGTTAAGACAGTGTCTCAGCAACCTCAAGGGATTGGGGAGCCCAATGTAGGAAAGACAGTGCCCGAGGAACCGCAAGGTAGGAGCGAGGGCAAAGTAGGTGAAGACGTTGTCTCAGGAACTCAAGGCATTGGTGAGCGCAAAGTAGGGGAAGACCGTGTCGCAGGAACCTCAAGGGACAGGAGAGCGCAAAGGAGGTTAAGACCGCGCCTCAGGAACCTCAAGGTATTGGTGAGTACCAGATAGGTGAAGACTGCGGCTCAGGAACTCAAGGTATTGGAGGGTAAGACTGTGGCTCAGGAGCTGGAAGCAGACGAAAACTGGTGCCCCACAAGAAGGTTTAATAAATCCGGAGATAGGCAAGCAAGAGCAAGCCTAGGAGGCAATAGTGTCGAACAACCAAAACGCAAGGTGGAAGCACAGGAGGAATGGGAGGAGGACGCTCCAAGCCTCCCGCCATCAGTGCAAGCATCCCGTGCAGGGAGGCAAACCGTGCAGCGTTAGCCTTCTCAGCCCTAACCTGGGCCTCCTGGATGGCCCGAATAGGAAGGACCCATCCAGGGTCGTCGGTCGGAGACGAGGAAGATGAAGAGATGGTCCGGCGACGGTTCCTACGGCTGGGCGACCGACGAGGCGACGGAGTATAGGAAAAAGACTCCCGTGGCGAGTCCTCAACCACTACGGCATCGTACACTCCATCGCTCCCGCCACTCAGTTCCACGAGGTCACAGGCAGCCCCCACCTGACCAGACCCGAAAACCGCCACCCTGGCGCCTTGCACTGCCAGAGGTACGGGTCCACTCCTCCGAGCAGGAGAAGGCAGGCCACACGGAATGTCAGACCCGACAAAGCCAGGAGAATCCGGGAGACCATCGCGGACAAGAAGAGGAGAGGCCGAAGCAAACAGAGCCCCCGCCGTCTTAGGAGGTGGAGTAGGCGGTAACAGTGGTAGCAGAGCCAACGGCAACGATGGCGGAGGAGCCGACGGTAGATGTCCGGCGGCCTGTGACGCCCCAATCTCCCCGAGCAGCCCATGGGCGGGACGACGGCCAGGGGAGAAGGCCGAAACACCAGCAGGAACACGGACCGGGGGAAGCATCGCCATCTTAGGGCGAAAAGCCGTCGAGCCCAGAGACGTGTGGACGGAAGCTGCAGGGCAGCGGGATGTCGAAGACTTCCGGCGACGTGGAGAAGCAGAGTGGTGCCGCATCGACCCCGCTGTGTCCGCCGATAACGGAGACACACCAGACTGAGGGACCTGTGAAGTGGTGACCACAGGGCGCAGAGACACCAGAGGAAGGTTCAGCAAGGGGCGAACCCCTTCGTCCATGAAGCGGGAGACACGGTGGAAATGGGCCTGAACAGACCGAGCCACGCCCGACCATGCAGCGGGGAGGTCGACCCGTGCCGTCTCAGCATCCGGTGAAGTAGGGCGAGACCCAATCGTCATAAAGTCGACGAGACACGGGCCACCCCATCCGGGTGTGAAGCTATCACGGCAGTAGCACGCAGCAAGGGCGGGGCACCCAGTATGCCCAGCTCCCATAGCCGGACGGGCACACCCAAGGCGCGCGCAGGCAGGGAGCGACATTCGCACAGTAAGCGAAGGGAGAAATGAAAGAAGTCCCAGACGAAGCGCAGAGAAAGAGGATGCATAAATTGAAGGAAGGTATGACAGTATGCGCAAAAAACACACAAAAGATACCAGGCATTATGATAGGTACATAAAAGTAATAAACCCCCCCCCCCCCATGTGGAGAAGGACGGAGACGGACCCCCCCATGTGGGAGGGCCAAGCATACATCATAAGCAGCAACAGTCCGAAGAACCCAAAAAACCCAGGTCAGAAAAGCTCAAGGTGCAGGTTCAAACACCCTGAAATAAAGCATGACAGCCATATAAGAACCAAAAAGGGTACCTGAGGGTGAAGGGATCGAAGAGGAGATGGCAGGCCAAGGGACCCAACAGTGCAGAGCGGGAACACAGCCTGATGTAAAGGAGAAGGTTATGAGACACAGTAACCGACAAACCCCAAGTACAAACAAGGCAATATTGGCCAAAAAATAGTGCCAGGGCCGAGAGGGCAAGTCCGCTCTAGAGCGGGAAAGTCCGCTCCATAGCGGAGCAGACAGACCCGCTCCAGAGCGGACTACACCCTCCCGCTCCAGAGCGGGACATTCATGCATGACAATGGCAGTCGAGGCAAAGGAGAAAGGCATGCGCACAGTGAACAAGAGAGCCAGGGCATCAGAAGGCAAGGCCCAGGACCGACCTGGAGCAGGACTGGCGTCTGCTCCAGAGCGGAACAATCGGAGAGTAGAACCAGGTGAAAACAGGAGGCCTAGGACCGACCAGGAGCGGAACAATCGTAGAGGAGAACCAGGTGAAAACAGGAGGGCTAGGGCAGCAGGAGGGAAGGCCTAGGACCGACCAGGAGCGGGACTGGCGTCCGCTCCAGAGCGACAATCTTAGAGTAGAACCAGGTGAAAACAGGAGGGCTAGGGCAGCAAGAGGGAAGGCCTAGGACCGACCAGGAGCGGGACTGGTGCCCGCTTCAGAGCGGAACAGGGGGAGGAGAGAGCCAGTGTAGAAGCCAAAGTGAAGAAGGAGCCCAAGGGGGCCCTGTCCAGAGCGGAATAGACAACGCTGCAGAGCGGAGATGCTTGCACCAGAGCGGAGATGTCCGCTCCAGAGCGGATTTGTCCGCCCTCGAGCGGAAAGGGAGATGGAGGTAAATACCAACCAAAAGGCTCAACCAAGTGCACAGCAGGACAGCTGGCAGGGGAGCTTGCATGAGCAAAAATAAAACAGTGCGATGCAGAGGACCGACCTAGAGACGGATAGAACCATCCTAGGGCGGAGCGGTTCCAGAGTGACCCGACCACAGCAGCAAAAAAGAGAACATGTCGGAAGCAAAGGACCGACCTGGAGCGGGATTTGTCCACGCTGCAGGGCGGAGCGGGCGCGGAGCCCGTCCCAGAGACCCGCGTCACCAAAAAGGGTGGAAGGGACGACAGTTCAAGGCACCGTAGAGCCCAAAGGAGGGGAAGACCGGGCCGCGGGGACCTCAATGTATGAGGGAGTTCAAGTAAGGGGAAGACTGTGTCTCAAGAACTCAAGGCCTAGGGGAGCGCAAACAAAAGAAGGGAGAGACAGCGCGGGAGCGAGCGTCAGACGAAAAAAGGGTGCCCCACAGAAGGTTTAGTAAAACCAAAGCGTCATACCCCTGCGAGCCTAAGGTGGTTTAGTAAAACTATAGAACGGCAAGCAAGAGCGACGAGGCAACATTGACGGTCTACCAAAAGTCCCTTCTCCCCCTTCCAAAAAGTTAGGCTAGGAACATGAGGCCTAGCCCTGGCGCCCCCCTCCAACTAAAAGTTAGGCTATTAACAGGGGGCCTAGCCTTGGTTGAGTGGCAGATAAAAACAAAAACACAGGGCACACTCCAATGCGAAACATTCATGTGAAGGTAAGCAAAACATAAGGCCAAAATAACCTGTCAAGGCAAGGGGGGCTATGCCCCCTTCATCACAAACGAAAGTGCACAAGTTAGCCTAACTTTTCGCAAAAAACACGCAATGAAAGCAGAAAATAAGCACAAAGCGTAATAGAACCTACCAGGTAAACAAAACTAAGCCACCGCAAGTGAAAATGATGATAAAAACAGGCAAAGGCCTAAAGAATAACACTCGCCGAAGGGCGACGCATGCGCAGAAGCGTGACCAACCAGTTTCGACGCCATACTCAAAGTAACACACCTAAGAGCCCATTTGAAGCGTGCCTACATCACAGATCATCTGTTTAATAACCTTAGGTACCATAAATAAGGCCCACAACTCACCCAAAGGGTAGGCGACAGGAGTGGAAGCACAAAAATCGGGCGCTTAGAAAACAGCGAGTGTGAAGGCGTGAGTAGCGCGAAAAGGAATGCCCAATGAACCCTGTCGGGTAGTGGGGTGGATCCGTGAAGACGGCTGAAGGAGCCAGATAGGATGGCCTAAAATCCTGTAATTTTCTCTTCTTTCTCATCAATATTTTCTTATTTTCCTTTTCAAATAGTGGCCTCCAAAGTATGTACAACGTACCTAGTAGAGAGAGTAAGGTGCTACTCTAGATGTTATCGTTTTATCGCGCTAGTGATTTCGATAATTGCCCGCTCTAGAGCGGAGCAAAATTATACGATAAGTATATAGCTCTACGTTGGAACGTAGAGGCTACTACTAAATAAAATGCTTGCAATCAAACTCTCAAGCAATTTCAATGTCACATGCAGTATAGGTAGACCCAGAGAGGAAGAGACAGACAGAGAGAGAGAGAAGGTCAAGAACATCTGCTAGGTGTGATTTCCCCTGGGAGGGAAGAGAAGATTAGTTAGGGGCGTGCCCTGGCCTACATCAGACAAAGGAGTACAAACAAAGAGAGTGAGACAGAGAGAGAGAGAGAGAGTGTCGTAATAATATAACAATGTTACATATGTATCCTATATATGAAAAAATAATATATACGGTAGGCCTACATCTGTTCCCCACAATCATATAATGCCAAGCACAAATATTCAATCTTTCGTTGTTTGTATTACCGTAAGAAATTTACCGAACGCCTGCAAATAATACGCTATAAAATGCAAAGGAAATTTCTTGTAGAGTGCAATTTTGAGGACGTAATGTGCTCTGAGAGAGAGCGGAGCGGTGATTAGGAGCATAAATTACCTCAAGACCGCTCGCCACACAGGGAATTATATAAGGAAATTACCGTATTTTAGGGTTTTTGCACTCGTGTTGCACGATCGTTGAAAGACAACCAGTGATCGTAGAAGGATGGTTCGGGTGTCATTGGAAAGCTCAATTTACGCCCTTTCAGGGATACATACTTGTATTACGCTCTGGGTCTTGTTTATGCATGAAAAAGAGCACGGAAACAACCCCATTTAGGGTAAAAAAAAAACCCCGCTGGGCGGCACAGTGAAATATACTCCACCAGCCGCTCGTAAGGTGATAAAATGCTTGCAATCACATTTTCAAGCAATTATAAAATGTAAATTGTACGTACCAACACCCACACCAGTATGTTCTTCGTCAGGAACGTCTCCAATTTGCTCAAGGGTCTCTCCAATATCAACCACAACATCCACCCCACGCAAATTATGCTTGGGGTGAAAGCCTATGATCGGGTTATTTTCGTCTTCCGAGTCATCCACACTACCAAAACTCTCACCCAGCCCTTCGACGGTTTCATCCAACAGCTTATTAGAAAGTTCTGAAGAGTTCAGCATGATATCTAGTTCCTGGGTGGTAAGCCGGGCGTGGTTAGTAGGGTGGCGCGACGCACTAGGGATGGCGGCCACCGAATCGAACACGGGCAAATCTTGACCTTCCATTAATGCTGCTTGAGGGTCACTGAGTCACGGTCACACAGTGGGGATGTGTGGGTGGGCCCTTGTAGTACACCGCCTGACCACCAAGTTTCGCTTTCCACCTAAATTAGGGCGGGAATACGCCCACGGACTTAAGTCCGATCCCGCCATTTAGTCCAATTTTCTTGTATCGGACTTAAGTCCGACCCCGATCTTTAGGGGTTAATAACTACTGGTATGAAGGTCTTCTTCTTCTTCACGAGGTATGAAGGTCAGTTGTGAACTAAATATAAATAACAATTTGTATAGAATCTATCTATTGCCTGACGCCGTGATCCCCGAAGGGGTGGCCACGAACGAACCGCTCCCATGCACCTCTGTCTCAAGTCAGTCGACGCCCCTTCTCCCAACCAGCACCGCCTTCATCCATATACTTCCTCACTCCATCCTTCCACCTCTCCTTCGGTGCACCTCTCCCACTCTGTCCTTCCACCTCCCTCTCGTACACCCTCAGGGGAGGTGTGGTGGAGTGGTCTTGCCACTGGATTGGTAATCCAATGGACCCGGGTTCAAATCCCGATATGTCAATGGGAAGATATATTGGGATTGAATTTGTGCTGTACCTAGTATCAGTGCATTACCACAAAGCCCACCGATATGCCAAATAAATACCCTCATTGTTCCCTGATTAAATAGCACTGTATGAATATTCCCATATTCAAAATATGCTTCAGGGGGACAATGCCTAGTGAGTTCAGTACTCAATAGGTGGCATTCTGAGAGTGAGGGTCTGAGTTTGGAGGGTGAGACAGTGAAGCACTTGAACGAAGCAACCAGCCGCTTCAGAGATGGAGCTGCTTCGAGCCATCAATGGATGCTTCACACGTCTCACTCCCCAGACTGGAACGAGACCTCACGGGCTTCACCGTGTTGAGTGGTGGAATGTACAGGCTCTCAGCCTATGCCCGAGAGGGAGTAGTTGGAATATAGAGAGAAAAAAAAAAAAAAAAAATCTCTCGCTTTCCATATGTTCCATATGGCCGAACCATTTCAAGTTGTTCCTTTTCACACTTTCCAGCACGTCTACCTCCACACCACACCTCCTTCTTACTTATTCATTCGTCTGTGTATCCCTCCAAGTAACTCCGCACTCACTTCTCAAGTAACTCATTTCCACCGCTCTCACTCTTGTTCTAAGTCTCTTCCCGAACGTCCAAGCTTCGCTTCCGTAAGTTAGTGTCGGGATTACCACACCGTCATGCAAGGACTTCTTCACTTCCATACTGACCACCCTATTTCTTGTTACTGCTTTCAACGTTCCCACAACCCTCTTCCCCTGTTGCACCCTCTCCCGCACTTCTTCATCCATAGTCCCATCTTTACTCAACACACTGCCCAGATACTTAAATAAGCTGACAATCTCCATAGCCTGACTGTTCAATTTCACCTCACACTCTGTGGCTTCACCCCTTTCGAAGACCATAACCTTGCTCTTCCCCGCATTTACCTTCAGATTCCTTTTTTTCGCACACTATTCCAAACACATTTACCAGACCCTGCAACTCCCATTCATTATCGCTCATCAGAACTGTATCATCAGCAAACAGCAGTACAGGTAGCTTCCACTCATTTCCCTCCCTTATTAGTGACACACCAACATCCACTGCTCTTCCTTGTATTTCTTTCATGACTCCATCCATATATACAGTAAGCAACCACGGGGACATCACACACCCCTGCTTCAACCCAACATTCAGGTCAAAGAACTCGCTCTGCTCACTCTCCACACGTACTGCCGCCTTTGCACCCTCATACAGGCTCTTCACTGCTTTCAGCAACTTGCCATCTACTCTGTATATTCTAAGTACTTTCCACATACCTTCTCTATCCACTCTGCCGTATGCCTTCTCCAAATCCATAAAGGCAACATACACCTTTTGTTGTTTCTCCAGATATTTGTTTGCACATTTTCCATACCCATTCGATCACTATCTCACCTCCATACCTCAACATTTCCCCACTCACTCCATCTGTTCCTGGTGCTTTCCCCAACTTCACTCTTTTCATGGCTTCCCACACTTCTGATCTCCTGATCCCCACCTTCTCCTCCACTATTTCTCTTCTTCTCTCTCCCATACCCCATCCAACTATGTTTGCTGGCGCTTCATTCCTTACATTTAGCAATTCGTTGAAGTACTCCCTCCATCTTTCGACTCTCTCTTGCTTTTCGACTAGCATTCTCCCATTCTTATCTTTCACACCCTTACTGTTTCCCTTGCTACCTTCCCTAACTTTCTTGACTTCTTTCCAGAACAGTTTCTTACACTCCCTCCATTTTAAACTCAGATTCCTTCCAAATTCCTCATCTACTCTTCTCTTACTTTCCTTTACTACTCTCTTTCTCTCCACGTACCTCGCTCATTTCTGAGTCTCCAAATCTTCATTCCCTCTACTACCCAACCACTCTCTATACGCTTTCTTCTTATCTTCCACAGCTATTTTTACCTCTTCTGTCCACCAATTCTGTACCTTTCACCCCCTCCCTCTTCTCCTTACTCCACACCACATGCCGCACAGACTCCACTTCCTCCATATCCTCCAGGTCGAACCCACCTAGTCGTCTTTCTACTGCTCCCTTGTACTCCTCCCTGATTTCCTCCTCCTGCAGCCTCTCCAACCTCATCGTCATTCCACCCTCCTCTCGCTTTCCTCCAGCTCTCGTCACCCACTTCTTTTGTATCCTATTTTAGCTACTACTACATAATGGTCAGACAGACACCCTCCAATACCCCTATACACCTTAGCATCCAGCACAGATGTCTTCATTCGTTCATCCACACATATATAATCAATCGGTGCCTTTCGTTCCACCACTGTCTTCTCCTTAGCCTTCATCGTCCACACCACTTTCCATGTGTACCTGTGTATCATTCTGTGTCGGAAAAAGGTGTTGGCTATCCACAGCCTCCTCCCCACACATACGTCCACAAGTGCACTACCATTCCCATTCAGCTCTGACGGTATCCCCCACCCTCCCACCACTTCATCAACTTTCCTATCACCCACCTTCCCATTCATATCCCCAATCAGAAATATTCTTTCGTTCTTGCCAAACTTATCCAGGCACGCCTCCACATTCACCCAGAACTCCTCTTTCTTTCTTACTTTTTTATCCTCTGTCGGAGCATACACACACAATCACCCACGTTTGTATTCCTACTTTCATTCTCACCCACACAATCCTTGCACCCACAGACCCATATTCTCTTACACGCTCCTTCCATTTGTTACTTACAAACAAACACGCACCTTCTCTCGCTGTTCCCTCACTCACTCCAGCACACACGCCCATTCCACACTCCCACTCTCTCACATCTGTACCCCTCTATTTGGTCTCCGTCATTCCACATATATCCAGCCTGGCATTCACTAACACTTCCAAGATTTCTCTCTCTTTTGTGTCATCATTCATGCCTCTCACATTCCATGTTCCTATTCTAAGATTGTCCGTAAGATTGTTCATAGTCGGTCGGGGTTCTCAACACAGGATCCGTCCGCATCCGAGGCTGATCGTTCGTTTATCGTTGCTACCTATTTTTCACGGGTGGGGGACGCAAGCCCACCGACCCAACCTCTTTAGTCGCCTCTTATGACACGCAGAAGGCACGTGGGGCATATTCTAATCCCTTACCCCCAGGGGTAATATTGTATAGAATACTGTATGTGATTAGCCTAATCCTAAACTCTGAGAATCCGGAAACTCCATGTTTCCAAACCGGGTTTGGCCCAATTAGTTCATTTTTTGGAGGTTTACTGTATACTGTATATATATACTAAAAAGGAAATATTCTAGGAGATAAAACCCTATAGTCTAATATAGTATTGTAGATACACTAACCCATAGTCCAGGTGAAATATCTGCCATGTTTAAAGGTATCACCGAATACACTGTCCCTCTTCCTGTCACACTGATACTGGCAGCTCTCACTCTCAAGACATGATGGGATGGTGGAGGATGACTGAGCAGTGTTGACATTAGTTTCAGAAGCTTGTTGCTATCAAAACTTATTGTAGCCTAATTTATGCACAGTTCAAATACGTACTGTACAGTATATAGTGTTACGGCTGGATCGGCAATACATATTCGGGATTCTTGATCGTAGGACAGAAATGGCTTATGTGACAACGACACGCTCGATTCCAGTCCCAAATACTATATGCTCCAGACAACAAAAGCACCAACGCCCTACAGAGTTATCGTCTATGGTAACGAGGTACCTTAACTCGGCGAAAGTGTACAACAGGGGTAGGCTATGAGGCTAAACTCCCTCAGACATTTATAGGTTACGTTATTACTAAAGAAATGCAATACTCAAGAAACTACGTTAATATTAAGCCTCTAATAATGTAGAATAGAAGCAGGCTAAAGGTATGACAGTGAAATGCTAAATGACAAATGTACACGCCTACTTGAAAGCGCGTGCACTAGAATAACTGTCCCCTACTAACATGCACTAGCATGTAGCATACAAGATGTTCATGATCCAGTAGATACCTAATAATACACATGGAAGGAACATAAATAGTAGTCACTTATTATAAGAATGAATCTATACTTGGAATAACTAAAAGGTTGCAGGCAACAGTACTGCGCCGGTAGCCTACTACCGCATAGGCTACTTCGCTTCTCTCACTCTGTCTCCCCTCTGAGTCCGTATGCGCCCTACGCAATAGAACTCCGGACACAGCAGCAAAACGACAGTGCAGTTAATTGATACATGAAAGTATTAATAGTGTTGTCTTGTGTGTGAGTAATGTGTATTGTAAAGTGTTACATACATAAACTTAAAGAGAGCTGCAATGCATAGTAAAATAAAGATATATCCCACTCATCATCCCCATGTGTTCTAGCTAGCAGGCCAAGTCACAGGAACAACGAGTCCCAGCACCGAAAGCGAGAACCCAGGAAAAGACTGTAGAGAGCACAAGGACAGATAAATTACGTTACTCTACTATACCGGCACTACGAGCGAGCTGTAGTCTCTGGTACTGCACTCGCTCCTGGCTCGGTAGGCAAATCAAGGCTAAGTCCTCGCCCCTCTACAGACAACTCCTGGGCATGGTCGGGCTCTTACACATGGCACTAGTCTAGTCACAAATTGGATGATGAGCTGGGCATATAACTCGTGAACATGTAGAACGTTCACCAACTATCCTCATCAAGAAGATCGCTGTTCACATTAACCCCTTAAATCTAATACATGTAAATATATGCTTGTCCTAAGAGTAATACGAGAGGTGAGTGCTGAAACTCCTTTAGGACCTCAAGGGAAGGTTATGTATTTAAATAGAGAGAAGAATGAAATGAGAGTAATGTCGTCAGAGAGAAAGAGTGCAACCGTGAGAAGTTGGGAGAGAGAGCAAGGGATGTTAGAATCTCAAAGGTTCTAGGCAACCTAATCATGGAACACACAGCGAGCCTCCAGGCAATGTGCAGTACGACAACATGGGCAGCCCAGGCAGCATAGGCAGGCGGCAATGGACTACCAACCCTGTCGCACCTAGCTATAAGCGCAAGGCTGCCAACCGGTCCATACGTCTGGCAACCACCCCCCCGGCAGCGTGGCGCATTGCTACCCTCTCGCTCTGAAGCCCAACTCACTCTCTCTCTCTGAACTCCCATTGTCTTACCTATCAACTTCTCTATTGATACTACATATTAAATGGAAGGTCTCGACATGGCTTAAAACAAAACCCACCACTGGTTAGCACATGACGAGACCTTTGCAGAGATACAAAGAACATAGTTATACGTTGTCACACTCAATATAAGCAACCAGCACGGTACAGCGGTACAGAGGTACCGCACAGCGGCGGTACAGTGGAGTACCAAGGAGTACAATCAGGTTGCGTTGCCACGCACTGGGTGCGTCACAGCCCCCCCAAGATTTTAGATAATCGACCTTAGAAGCATTATCAAAATCTGACAGGCAACCAACCGACCTGCTACCCTTAGCTGCCACTAATTGCAAAAGGTGCACAACAACTGAAGTGTGAATTATACATAAAACACAATATCGCATGCATCATGCTACAACAATAAAGACTTACAAAACTAAAAAAAAAAATTCTCGTTTATTTTATTGTTTTATAATCTTTTTGGACGGCGTTATGATAGCCTAATTTTACTCCTGCTCAACCCACACACCGTGCACGACTATCCTGGATCATCAACCCTTGATAGACAATCTGCTATCACGTTCTCACTCCCGGCAATATGCTGAATGTTGAGATTATACTCTTGGAGCATTAGGGACCACCTGGTCAACCGCATATTCCGATTGTGAAACTGATTTAGGAATTTCAAGGGATGATGGTCCGTATAAATCGTCACTACCGGGCCGTAGGCTGGAACATAAACTTCGAAATGTTTGAGCGACAAAACGATAGCAAGAAGCTCCTTCTCTATAGTCGAGTAATTCCTTTGTGCCGAATTAAACTTGCGAGAAAAGAAGCTCACTGGGTGTTCCAAGCCCTCGGAATCAGTCTGCAGTAACACTGCCCCGGCACCCACACCGCTGGCATCAGTCGCCAGCTGAAAACTCCTGGAAAAGTCTGGGGCTCTCAAAATCGGATGTGTACACAGCAGGTGCTTGACTAGGTCGAAAGCCCTCTGACACTCCGCAGCCCAACAGAACTTCACTGACTTCGACAGTAGATCAGTTAACGGTGCTAAGACAGTAGAGTATCCCCGGATGAAGCGCCTATAATAGCCTATCATACCTAGGAACCGCATGACCTGGCGCTTAGTGGTGGGCCTGGGAAACATATTGATAGCCTGTATCTTGCTCAGGGGGGGGCACACCCGGCCTAACCCGACCACGAAGCCAAGATACTGCACAGTAGCCTTTACAAACTCGCACTTCCTCAGGTTCACCACCAGCCCAGCATCGTGCAACTTCCCAAACAGGGTCTCTAAGTGCTTTAGGTGATTTTCAAAATCGTCATCATACACTATCACGTCATCAAGGTAGACCGTGCAGTTAGGGATTTCGTCACAAATATCGTTCATCAGGTTCTGAAACGTGGCAGGTGTGTTCTTAAGCCCATAAGGCATTACGTTACATTGGTAGGTCTTGCCATCTACCACAAAACCACAAACTTGCTTAGCTCGGTCCGACAGGGGTACTTGCCAGTAGCCTTTTACAAGATCAATTTTAGTAAGGTACTTTGCATTCCCTATCTTGTCCACGCTGTCGTCAACTCGAGGCAAAGGGTAAGGGTTGGTAGTGGTCAAGCCATTTAGCCTACGAAAATCTATGCAGAACCGCACCTTGCCGTCAGGTTTTGGCTGCAACGTGACGGGTGATGTCCACTTCACATAACCTTCAGTGATCATCCCTCTCTCAACCATGTACTTTAACTCCTCCCGTAAAGCTGGCAACTTTACCGGGGGCACACGGTAGGGCACTGACTTGAAGGGCACATTATCACCGACGTCCACGTCGTGCGTTACCTGAGTAGTGAGACCTGGGTGTTCGGCGAAAACAGAGGGGTATGACCTGAACAGGCCTAGGACAGCAGCACCCTGGTGCTCAGGCAGGTGACTTACAGCTTGCCTAGCCTCTTGTTCAGTATTCCCCGCCCACTGTTCCGCGGAAATGACACAGTCCCAGCTATCCTCCTCAGCAGCATGACTGTCCCCACCTCCTTCTCCACCCTGGCCGCTGCAGGCCAGCACAGGGACAGTGAGAGGCTCTGAGGGGCGTCTCACATACTCTTTCATGAGGTTAACATGACATAACTGATGTTTTTTTCTACGGTCAGGTGTTGCAACGAGATAATCAAGGTCGGACAGTTTCTTAGCCACCACATACGGCCCAATGAACTTGGCAGAAAGGGGGTGTCCAGGCAAAGGTAAAAGCAACATTACCTCCTGACCCACCGAAAACTCCCGAAGCTTCACCTTGGCGTCATACTGGTGCTTCATGACCGCCTGTGCATTAACCAAGTTATTACCTGCCGCTGCCATGCAACCTATAAGTCTCTCCCGGCTCTCAAGGATATATTTAAGTACAGACCCCGGCTTCTCTTCGCCCTCCCAGATCTCTTTCACCATACTTAAAGGTCCTCTCACATTATGGCCAAAGACTACCCCCTGGGGGTTAGGGAATAGAATATGCCCCACGTGCCTTCTGCGTGTCGTAAGAGGCGACTAAAGAGGTTGGGTCGGTGGGCTTGCGACCCCCACCCGGAAAAAATATCTAAGCAAAAAAAAACGAACGAACAGCCTCGGATGCGGACGGAACCAACGTTGACGAACCACGACCGACTAAGGACATGCCTTCGGATATTCTGAGAATGGCGACATGGAATGTTAGTGGCATGAATGATGGCACAAAAGAGAGAGAGGTTCTGGAAGTGTTAGTGAATGCCAGGCTGGATGTATGTGGAATGACAGAGACCAAATGGAAAGGTTCAGATGTGAGAGAGTGGGAGTGTGGAATAGGTGTGTGTGCTGGAGTGAGTGAAGGAATAGCGAGAGAAGGTGCATGTTTGTTTGTAAGTAGCAAATGGAAGGAATGTGTAAGAGAGTATGGGTCTGTGGGTTCAAGGATTGTGTGGGTGAGAATGAAAGTAGGAATACAAACGTGGGTGATTGTATGCGTGTATGCCCCGACAGAGGATATACTTGAAAGAAAGAAAGAGGAGTTCTGGATGAATGTGGAGGCGTGCCTGGAGAAGTTTGACAAGAACGAAAGAATATTTCTGATTGGGGATATGAATGGTAAGGTGGGTGATAGGAAAGTTGAGGGAGTGGTGGGAGGGTGGGGGGTACCATCAGAGGTGAATGGGAATGGTAGTGCACTTGTGGACGTATGTGTGGGGAGGAGGCTGTGGATAGCCAACACCTTCTTCCGACACAGGATGATCCACAGGTACACGTGGAAACGGATGTTGACAATGAAGGATAAGACAGTGGTGGAACGAAAGTCATTGATTGATTATGTATGTGTGGATGAACGAATGAAGAAATCTGTGATGGATGCTAGGGTGTATAGGGGTATTGGAGGGGGTCTGTCTGATCATTATGTAGTGGTAGCTAAGGTTAGGATACAAAAGAAGTGGGTGAGGAGAGCGGGAGGGAGGCGAGAGGAGGGTGGAATGGTGAGGAGGGTGGAGAGGTTGCAGGAGGAGGAAGTCAGGGAGGAGTACAGGAGAGCAGTGGAAAGACGACTAGGTGGGTTCGACCTGGAAGTTATGGAGGAAGTGGAGGAGATGAGCAAGGTGTTTAAGGATGAGATCTGTGCAGCATGTGAGGAGGTGTGTGGAGTGAGGAGAAGAGGGAGGGGAGTGAAAGGTACAGCATGGTGGACAGAAGAGGTAAGAATAGCTGTGGAAGAAAAGAAGAAAGCATATAGAGAGTGGTTGGGTAGTAGAGGGAATGAAGATTCCGAGAGACAGAAACGAGCGAGGTACGTGGAGAGTAAGAGGGTGGTGAAGAGAGTAGTGAAGGAAAGTAAGAGAAGAGTAGATGAGGAATTTGGAAGGAATCTGAGTGTAAAATGGAGGGAGAGTAAGAAACTGTTCTGGAAAGAAGTCAAGAAAGTTAGGGAAGGTAGCAAGGGAAACAGTAAGGGTGTGAAAGATAAGAATGGGAGAATGCTAGCCGAGAAGCAAGAGAGAGTCGAAAGATGGAGGGAGTACTTCAGTGAGTTGCTAAATGAAAGGAATGAAGAGCCAGCAAACATAGCTGGATATGGTATGGGAGGGAGAAGAAGAGAAGTAGTGGAGGAGGAGGTGGGGATCAGGAGGTCAGAAGTGTGGGAAGCCATGAAAAGAGTGAAGTTGGGGAAAGCACCAGGAACAGATGGAGTGTGTGGGGAAATGTTGAGGTATGGTGGTGAGATAGTGATAGAATGGGTATGGAAAATGTGCAAACTAGCATGGGAGAAGGGGAGTGCACCCGATGACTGGAAGACTGGCATAATAGTCCCCCTATATAAGGGCAAAGGGGAAAGAGGAGTGTGTGGTAACCATCGAGGAATATGTCTTCTAAGCGTAGTAGGGAAGGTATACAGTAGGGTAGTGATTGAGAGAGTGAGAGTGAGAACGGAGAAATGGATAGGCGACGAGCAGGGAGGCTTTAGGAAGGGAAGAGGATGTGTAGATCAGATTTTTACCCTGAATTGTGTTGTGGAGAAGTATCTGGAGAAGAAACAAAAGGTGTATGTTGCCTTTATGGACTTGGAGAAGGCCTATGACAGAGTGGATAGAGAAGGTTTGTGGAAAGTACTTAGAATATACGGAGTAGAGGGCAAGTTGCTGAAAGCAGTGAAGAGCATGTATGAGGGTGCAAAGGCGGCAGTACGTGTGGAGAGTGAGCAGAGCGAGTTCTTTGACCTGAATGTTGGTTTGAAACAGGGGTGTGTGATGTCCCCGTGGTTGTTTACTGTATATATGGATGGAGTTATGAAAGAAATACTATCAAGAGCAGTGGATGTTGGTGTATCGCTGAAAAGGGAGGGAATTGAGTGGAAGCTACCTATACTGCTGTTTGCGGATGATACAGTTCTGATGAGTGATAATGAATGGGAGTTGCAGGGTCTGGTAAATGAGTTTGGAACAGTGTGCGAAAAACGGAATTTGAAGGTAAATACGGGGAAGAGCAAGGTTATGGTCTTCGAAAGGGGTGAAGTCACAGAGTGTGAGGTGAAGCTGAACGGTCAGGCTATGGAGATCGTCAACTCTTTTAAGTATCTGGGCAGTGTGTTGAGTAAAGATGGGACTATGGATGAAGAGGTGCGGGAGAGGGTACAACAGGGGAAGAGGGTTGTAGGAACGCTAAAAGCAGTAACAAGAAATAGGGTGGTCAGTATGGAAGTGAAGAAGTCCTTGCATGACAGTGTGGTAAGCCCGACACTGACTTACGGAAGCGAAGCATGGACGTTGGTTGAGAGACTCAGACCAAGAGTGAGAGCAGTGGAAACGAATTACTTAAGGAGTGCGTGCGGAGTTACATGGAGGGATAGACAGACTAATGAGGAAGTAAGAAGGAGGTGTGGTGTGGAGGTAGATGTGCTGGAAAGTGTGAAAAGGAACAACTTGAGATGGTTCGGCCATATGGAACGTATGGAAAGCGAGAGAATGACTAAGAGGGTGTACGAGAGCGAGGTGGAGGGACAGAGGGGGAGAGGTAGACCGAATATGAGGTGGAAGGATGGAGTGAGGAACTACATGAATGAAGGCGGTGCTGGTTGGGGGGAGGGGCGTCGACTGACTGGGGACAGAGGTGCATGGGGGCGGTTCGTTCGTGGCCACCCCTTCGGGGATCACGGCGTCAGGCAATAGATAGATAGATAGATAGATAGATAGATAGACTAGTTGATTTGGACTGAACCCCAGGCTCTCTCCTGGGACTTCACGTGCAGCGAACAGAACATACGGCAGACCCAAATCCCAATCAGTGTCATGTTCTGCACAGTAACAGCGTAGCATACTCTTCAGGGTCGAGTGCCACCGCTCCAAGACTCCCTGACTCTCGGGATGGTAGGCTGACGACACTACAGAACATATACCGTGCAACTGAAGGGTTTGCTTGAACAATTTGGATGTAAAATTGCTCCCCTGGTCTGACTGCACCTCACGTGGAAATCCATAACGGGAACAGAACAATAATAAGTTTTTAACAACTGCCTTTGCCGAGCCGTTTCTCATGGGGTATGCGTCCGGGTATCTCGTAGCCACATCCATGATTGTCAACAGGAATTTATTGCCACTACTAGTAGGCGGGAAAGGGCCAACCAAATCTACTACAACTTTGCTGAACGGAGGCCCGGTGACAGGTATGGGAAACAAAGGTGCCTTCGGGATGGTCTGGTTAGGCTTCCCCGTTGTCTGGCAGGTCGCACACCCAGCCACCCATGCACAGACATCAGCCTTGACCCCAGGCCACCAGAAAAACCTGCCCAATGCCGCCAATGTTTTTGTTACCCCCAAATGACCCGCCACCGGCACATCATGCGCCAGACACAATAAGGACTCTCTATACTTATTTGGAACAACCACCTGGTCTACTACCCTCGCACCGCCCTCCCACTTCGATTTGGGGTCTAGAAATCTGCGGTACAATATCCTGTTGAGCCTAAAGAAATCTCCCGGCTTCGCATCCCCATCTTCCTCCAACTCTATGGCACCATTGCTATAACGAGCTAGGCTAGCGTCTTGCAGCTGCTGCTCACTAATGTCCCTGGGCGTCAATGCATCAAGATGGTTTTGTAATAAGACATTACCCCGGCTAGTAGGCTCTACTGCCTTAGTGGCTCTCGCTACAGCTCTTGCCTCACGCGAAGTCTTACCCAACTCTGCCTTGTTACACACCATATCTGGGCCAGAGTCAACTCCCGTGTTTATTATAGGTCCAAGTACCGAATCACCGAGAAGTGCAGCAGAATCAATGTCCCTTTTCCTGCCCTTAGCAACCTTCTCCTGATCCTTCCTCCACTGTCCCCGAGGTTGAGTGCTAGGCTGTGCAGGAGCCGCAGAGCGAGATCGGGTTACCACACAGGCCATCTCATCCTGTTGGCACCTCCCAACCCATTCCCGATTCTCACCATCCACGTCGGCCGCCCTCTCGGCAACGACTAAGGGTGGAGTCCCGGAAGTGGGCACCGCAAAGTCGTTGCCGAGAAGAAGGTCGACGCCCTCAACTGGCAAACACTCAACGATCCCTACATCCAGCTCCCTGCACACCTCTCCCACTCTCAACTCCAACCTCACAAGTGGGTATGACCTCGTAGCATTTATACCCTGCACCACAACAACTCTGGCCGCATTTATCGGTTTCCCTGTGAAGTTCCTCAACAAAGTTTGCGAAGCCCCCGTATCCCTCAGCAAGTCAACCCTCCGTAGTTCACTCCCCCAGCTCACAAACCCGTGTCCCCGATGGCTACAGAAAGTGTCCCGGACAGGTGTCGAGCCTTCCGTACGCTTCTTTACCGCGTGTGCCTCAGCTGCTGACAACCTACCCCGGGCAGTTGCTGCAGCCTTCAGAGACACACCGATACTGTGAACCAATGACACCGGCTTAGCGGGAGTGTTACTAGGGCACTCACGTGAATAATGGCCTAGCTTCTGACATTTGTAACATTTCACATCCCCAATGGGCTTCTTCCCTTGTGCGGGCGAAGAAGGGGCCTGACCTTTAGTAAACGGGAGAGGCTTGTGTTTGTAGGTGTTATTAGGTGCAATGCATTTAGTGTGGTTATGTGTGTCATAGGATTTGTTATTATCGAAAACTCTGGTGGGTGGGTATAGCGCCCCTTCTGCCCTGACTCAGCCCTCTGAGCGGCACCGCAACCACGAATCAATGATAATCTGAGGTCTGCCATCTTGGCAGCCTCCTCTACTGTCTTGGGACATTTTTCCTTAATGTTCAGCGTTAGATCGGTTCCAGTACATTTGTAAAACTGTTCCAGATAGAAAAGTTGCTTAATTTCCTCAGCCGACTCTGCGTGCTCGGACCGAAACCAGTTATTACATGCATCTGTTAAGTCCCGTGCGTGCTCCATAAAACTGACGTCGCTCTTCTTATTCACGCCACGGAACTTCAATCTATAAGTTTCGGGTTGCAGTTCGTAGGCCCGGAGCACAGCCTCCTTCACCAGTCCATACACGACACTCTCGTCCAGTGACAGTGCATCGTAGGCTTTCAACCCCTTACCCACTAGACGTGATGAAACTAATGCTGCCCATTTAACCTCCGGCCAGTCATACTCACGACACTTCTTTTCGAAACGAGCAAAAAACTCAGTCACTGCTGTCTCATCAAATGCGGGTACTAACTTAATTAAATGCGAAAGTGAGTCTGTAACCCGGTGCCCACCACCGAGATGACGCCCCGTGGTCTCTACTCTAGACTTCTCGACATCCATTTCAGCCTGGTACCTGGTTGCATCCTGATTGGCTTGGATTCTAGCAACCTCTATGCGTTCTATACTAGCCTGTTGTATCTGAGTCTCCTGCAGCTTAAACTTAGCTAGTTCTAGCTGAAATAACATCTCAGGAGACAGGCCTGGGGGGGGGGGAGCACAAAATGGGGGATCCACACCGAGACGTGTTTACGGGTAAGCCAGCTTGCCCTTGAGAACCCTCCTGCTGCATCGTGCTAAGACTCGCTGGCTGAGGGCCCAGCTCAGGGGTAGAGTGGAATGGAGGCTTGGAGGGAACCCCCCAAGACCCCACTCCACCCACCGCCCCATCGCCATCACCCAACAAACATGCCACCAAATTCTTCTTGGGCCAACTGTCAGGACAGTCCCGCCCCAAAACCGTGGCTAAACAGCGAAGACCGTAACAATCAATAGCCTGCAGGCGCTGTTCGGTCAAAGGTGTCTGCAAAAATGCCCGGGCATCCCTCTCTCCACTTATAACACTCCCCTCCCTAAATATCTGTTGTACTTGCTGGTCACTAGGCTGTACCGTGTTATCCTCCCCCGTAAATGATGAGTCATTAGACATAGTGCTGGTTATACAATTGCTGTTCATAAAAAAAAAGAAGTGCTTATTACTAATTGCAGTCTCGACTCACAAAATGTTAAAGATGCTTGAATGACTCTACTCTAGACACCCCTAACGAAACAATCTGCAAGTCCACCAATACAATAATGACACAATAAAAATTCCTCCAATATGCAAGAAAATTCTAGCCAGCTCTACTAGGTAGCATAGAATAGTTCTCCAAAAAACATGTGATAGGATACTACTGAATCTTGTGCAAGGTCGCCATTTTGTTACGGCTGGATCGGCAATACATATTCGGGATTCTTGATCGTAGGACAGAAATGGCTTATGTGACAACGACACGCTCGATTCCAGTCCCAAATACTATATGCTCCAGACAACAAAAGCACCAACGCCCTACAGAGTTATCGTCTATGGTAACGAGGTACCTTAACTCGGCGAAAGTGTACAACAGGGGTAGGCTATGAGGCTAAACTCCCTCAGACATTTATAGGTTACGTTATTACTAAAGAAATGCAATACTCAAGAAACTACGTTAATATTAAGCCTCTAATAATGTAGAATAGAAGCAGGCTAAAGGTATGACAGTGAAATGCTAAATGACAAATGTACACGCCTACTTGAAAGCGCGTGCACTAGAATAACTGTCCCCTACTAACATGCACTAGCATGTAGCATACAAGATGTTCATGATCCAGTAGATACCTAATAATACACATGGAAGGAACATAAATAGTAGTCACTTATTATAAGAATGAATCTATACTTGGAATAACTAAAAGGTTGCAGGCAACAGTACTGCGCCGGTAGCCTACTACCGCATAGGCTACTTCGCTTCTCTCACTCTGTCTCCCCTCTGAGTCCGTATGCGCCCTACGCAATAGAACTCCGGACACAGCAGCAAAACGACAATGCAGTTAATTGATACATGAAAGTATTAATAGTGTTGTCTTGTGTGTGAGTAATGTGTATTGTAAAGTGTTACATTCATAAACTTAAAGAGAGCTGCAATGCATAGTAAAATAAAGATATATCCCACTCATCATCCCCATGTGTTCTAGCTAGCAGGCCAAGTCACAGGAACAACGAGTCCCAGCACCGAAAGCGAGAACCCAGGAAAAGACTGTAGAGAGCACAAGGACAGATAAATTACGTTACTCTACTATACCGGCACTACGAGCGAGCTGTAGTCTCTGGTACTGCACTCGCTCCTGGCTCGGTAGGCAAATCAAGGCTAAGTCCTCGCCCCTCTACAGACAACTCCTGGGCATGGTCGGGCTCTTACACATGGCACTAGTCTAGTCACAAATTGGATGATGAGCTGGGCATATAACTCGTGAACATGTAGAACGTTCACCAACTATCCTCATCAAGAAGATCGCTGTTCACATTAACCCCTTAAATCTAATACTGTACATGTAAATATATGCTTGTCCTAAGAGTAATACGAGAGGTGAGTGCTGAAACTCCTTTAGGACCTCAAGGGAAGGTTATGCATTTAAATAGAGAGAAGAATGAAATGAGAGTAATGTCGTCAGAGAGAAAGAGTGCAACCGTGAGAAGTTGGGAGAGAGAGCAAGGGATGTTAGAATCTCAAAGGTTCTAGGCAACCTAATCATGGAACACACAGCGAGCCTCCAGGCAATGTGCAGTACGACAACATGGGCAGCCCAGGCAGCATAGGCAGGCGGCAATGGACTACCAACCCTGTCGCACCTAGCTATAAGCGCAAGGCTGCCAACCGGTCCATACGTCTGGCAACCACCCCCCCGGCAGCGTGGCGCATTGCTACCCTCTCGCTCTGAAGCCCAACTCACTCTCTCTCTCTGAACTCCCATTGTCTTACCTATCAACTTCTCTATTGATACTACATATTAAATGGAAGGTCTCGACATGGCTTAAAACAAAACCCACCACTGGTTAGCACATGACGAGACCTTTGCAGAGATACAAAGAACATAGTTATACGTTGTCACACTCAATATAAGCAACCAGCACGGTACAGCGGTACAGAGGTACCGCACAGCGGCGGTACAGTGGAGTACCAAGGAGTACAATCAGGTTGCGTTGCCACGCACTGGGTGCGTCACAATAGTTTTCATTAATTTGATTTCTGAAGTGTCCAATACGTTCATCGCGTATCCCTGCATTTAGGTACACCCTTCCTGATTTATACGATTCCAGTATCCAAGCGTGAGAGGTTTAAATAAAGAGTTATTGTCAGTTTGTTGAGTTATTTATTAATTTTGATTTAGCTATTACAGTACCAGATACTGTAATGTTTACCAGCTTTATAATAACCCTTTCGACTTGAATCTGACAGAAGCCAGCTTGCAGTAGAGTTTTAACATGTTTTTAATTACTATTGTAACAGGACAACCCTGAGGACTGCAGCGTGTGTTTCACCAAGTATGATGAGAGTGAGCGACGGCCACGCAATCTACCTTGTGGCCACAACTTCTGCTCCCTCTGTCTCCAGGATCTGTTACGGGCTGGCCAAGTGTCCTGCCCCACTTGTCGTGTTGCTCACCAAGCCACTAACATCTCAAGCTTCCCTATTGCCTATGGTACTGAAGCCTTAATTAAGAAGATGGAAGCTCTCAAGCAAACACAAATATCAACACCACCATCAATACCACCATCAATATCAATAACAGACACTGCTTCATCAGGAAATAATTCTACAGTGTCAGCAGCAACAGGAGTGAACAGCAAGAAACAGAAAACAGGATTGAACAGGAAGCTACAATCCGTGCTGGAGGAACAAATAAACAGTGTTGAGGGACTGTTGACTGGCTACCAGCAGTATCGGTCACAGTTGGACCAATACAGTAATGAACTGGACAGCAGTAAAGACGAGCACCTCCAACTGCTGGACAAACTATTTATCCTGGTGGAGCAGCACAAGGCAGCAGTACAACAACTGCAGCAGGAGGAGACCAGAGTTGTGGCCATGAAGAAGGAAGGAGAGGAAGGGAAGCAGCAACTGAAGGCTGCTCTGAAGTTTCTGAAAGATGTCAACACAGCACAGGAGGCAGGCACAGCCATAGACCATGCTGATTACTGTAGTGTGGAGGTTGAAGACTGGAGGCTGAAGGGCAGTATACAGTTCCCTGACAAAGATATTCTAACCACCAGCCTGAAGGTAAATAATCATCCCGGTTTATAAAATTTGAATCAAAACTCTTGACTGGATCCAATATCAAGTAGAGTATATACATTAATGATGGAGAGGTACAGCCATGGTCATATTCTGATATATTATCAACACTCAAACTGATTAAGCAAACTTTTGTAATTCCAATATTAAGTTTGATAATGAATCAAATGGATGTGTCACCACGTATGCTGTTGACTGTTTATTATATGTAAAGTACTGTATAGGTCTATGGTAGCAGAATGTAGAGATCAGCTGTGTTGGGAATGTTATAAGAAAATGTTGTACCAACAGATACGAGATAATACCAGGAGAGCGCTGGAGACTATGCCTGCACAGGAGGATGGTGCCACAAAGGACACTGACACACAGGAGGATGGTGCCACAAAGGACACTGACACACAGGATGGTGCCACAAAGGACACTGATACACAGGATGGTGCCACAAAGGACACTGACACACATGAGGATGGTGCCACAAAGGACACTGACGCACAGGATGGTGCCACAAAGGACACTGACACATCTCACAATATCTCCACTGTCCTACAAGACCCAACTCTCAGCATTATGGACAAAGTTTGGAAAATTACTAAGCAAGTTCTTAAGGTAAATATAGTTTGAGAGCTGTATTATTTTGGTCCTTACACAATCCTACCATCATAATTGAACCCTTACCATTTCTTTCCAGGACGGTTAAAACTAAATCCGAGTTGCTCCAAGTAATTTATTGAGAACACACCTTATTTCCCTTCTGTTTCTTGATATAATACTGATAAGCACATTAATCACCACTAAAAGTATCCCAACAAGTGCATTAATGGCAGTAACTAGTACAGTACTAGTAGAGTGTTTGTAACAGGTAAATAATAAATAATGATAACAATAGAGGCCAGGCAGATAAAACATGAGTTACAGAAACTCCATATCACCTATCTAATGATAATGTTGGACAGGTTGGGAGAGAGGTATCTGCTCATGGCCGAGTGGTTACTGTGCCCAACTTTCCCAAATATGGTTGGGAGAGATACCCTGACCAAGATTTGAACCTACTCATCCCAGGTATATTTGGGAGAGCTGGGCACCGTAACCACTTGGTCATGAACGGTCAGGGTACCTCTCTCCCAACCTGTCTAACATATTAGATATCTCCCAAATATACCTGAAGTGAGTGGGGATGAATCCAGGTCAGGATACCTCTCTCCATATCACCTGTCTAAAGCCACCTTCGGGACATATCCGTGTTTGATTGTTGCCCACAACGTACTCCTACCTATCCAATATAAATTTAATATTAACCCTTTCACTGCAGGTGACGTACTGTTACATCCTTTGTAACAAAGGCCCATACTGTGGGTAATGTGCCATTATGTTTTGGTATTTCCGGCTGAGTTGATAGCACCGAGCCACTCCTCTTGTTGCCAGACAAGCTTCTAAGCTCCCCTCCCATGCTAATATTAGTCTGCTCCAACCATCAGGTTTGAGGGGGTCTGTGTCCAAGCAAAAGGTGTTTATGAAGCTGAAATTCAAGAAAACAGGTCAACTTGTACATGCATTTGTGACAGCTATGTACCAGGTATGAATGGGAGGTTTATTTGATGTTACAGGCCATAGTTAATTCTGTTTTATAAATACAATTCATAAAATAAATTTTGATTATATCGAGTTATCGCGAGTGGAAAAATGCGAAAGAGAGAAGAGAGAGAGAGTGATGACACGCTTGCTACAGGGCCCCTCTGCTAACTGTGAACAGGAACGCCCACTTAATTAATATTTCCAATAGGCCAAGAGTGCTGGGAATGAATGAAGTAGACTATTAGAGGGAGATTTGGAACTGAATTTGCCATTGAGACTTGTTTAAATTAGTTGAGGGCTATGGATACAGCAGTTGGGCAACGTATATTGAATTAAATTAGCAGGAAAGTCCTCGCCTGGGCCATCTATAATACGAATGCAGTAGTTTTTTTAATATATAGTACATATTGTTTCCTATTGTACTTATCAGTAATACAACCTTGTAGATCATATTGTCTCTTGGATAAACAAATATACCTTTCCTTCACTTTGGTTGCCTAATAAGTCAATATCAGAATTGAAGGTTGTGAAGGAAGATAAATATTCATCCTCTCATAAAGCTACCATGGTACATGAATTTGTTTGTATAATACATATATTATAACCATTTTATACTACTGTTACTAAATATTATGACTGTCCTTCAACCTTTGTTATAATACATCAGCTACTAGTACTTTATTGGTAACAATTTGGTAACTGTTGACAGGATAAGACAGTGTTGAGGAGCTTGATCAAGGGTGAAGCATTATACGGGGTTCAGCAAGACCAAGGTCACTGTCGCTGCTCCAAGATGTCCCTTCATAAATCTCAAGTTTACTTCCACTGCCTTCGGGATGAACCTCCACCCTCCCATGTTCGCACACTGCCAGTAAGTTCAATACTAGTTTTACTTTTTTTTTTTTTTTTTTTTTTTTTTTTTTTTAAAAGAGACAATGAACGGAGGAAGGAAAAACACAGATAAAACAAAAGGGTCCATGTGCCTAAAGGCATCCTCCATTCATAAAATGTTTGTAACAACTGGATTTAAACTTTTGTAGATTGTAAGTTTGTGGAAAGCTACTCTAGGGAAGTGAATTCCAAAGAGTAGTAGTTCTAGGGATAAATGAATTTTGATAAGCAGAAGTTCTGCATTGTGGAGGAGAAAGTGTAAATTCATGGCCACTCTCAGCTGCCCTAGTTCTACGGGGAAAGATGTGGAGATTTGATTTTGATTTTGCCCCGAGGGGCGAGTTTATTGAGCAGCGCCCCCCATCCTGTGAGGGGACAACCACTAGTAAGGCGATACATACTGCTCAAAGAGCCATTATTCCACTGAAACAACAGCATCGTCGTCTGGTTACATTCATATTTGTGTTATAAGTCAGGTTGGCATTATTCAGATGTGTTATTATAGTTTCCTCATTTAATTGCCACATGGTCTGTATATACGTATCTCATTAAAAAAAAAAAAAAAAAAAAAAAAGCAAGCTTGTAGTGACTGAATTATTAATTGACAGGTTGTAAATAATAGAACTACAGAACTAGTGCAATCTTATGAGGAGACTATTCATATTTTCATTACATCAATGGTTATTGAGATCATAGTTAGCTGAATACAATTATTACAAAAATAGGCAATGGTATAAATCAACATAATACATAATTTAATACAGGCGGACATAATCATGATCCGGTTCGTTGTGCACTGGGAGCTAAGGTGTCTTGAGATCGCCTCGTACCCATACACAACGAACGTATTATAGTGATGTGGAGAGGCGGCACAATTGAAGCAAGTTCCTCGGAACAATTGCTGTGAAAATATCTGTAGAATAATGCAATGGATGCAACGTTTCTTCGTATGGATAATGTAGGAAGGTCCTGTGTGATTGCAGGGTTAATGATTAATCTAATAGCTTTATTTTGAATTTTGTCCAACTGCCTCAATGCAACCACTCCACTTCCACTCCACAGAGGTGAACAGTAATCCATCTGAGAACGCACATGACTTTTATATATTACGGCCAACTGCTCGTCAGTGAAGAATTCTCGAACTCTGTACAGGAGTCCCAGTTTTTTAGAGGCATTCTTAGCAATGCTTCTAACATAATGTGTCCAGCTCTAGTTAGTAGTTAATGTTACACCGAGAATGTCAATACTAGGGGAAGTGGGAATATTTACATCATTAAAAAATATATGGGAGTCAGTGAGATTCTGTCGGTTAGAAAATTGAATGTACACTGTACTTGGTTTTCTGTGCATTAAAGGAAACTAGATTCTTTTGTCCCCATTCATTAATTCTAGAAAGGTCCTGGTTCAGAGAAATTGCAGTGTTTATTTTTTAATTTATAAGATCGGGTTGGGTGAAAAAATTGGTAAATGTGAAGGAACTGTGGAGTGTTGAGTCATCTGCGTAGGAATGTATTGGAATGTATTGGATTATGAGTGGTAGATATGAGATCATTGATATGAATGAGGAACAGAGTTGGGGCCAAAACTGATCCCTGGGGAACACCAGCATTTATTGAGTGAAATTGAGAATAAAGGCCATCTACCATTACACATATTTTTCTGTTATGAAGATAAGAAGAAATTAGTGGAACTAATGATGCAAGGCCGTAGTGTGACATCTTCGACAATAAGGATTGATGGCAGACTCTATCAAATGCCTTTGATATATCCAGTGCTATTGTATGTGTTTCACCATGTTGGTCTGTAGCTTGGTTGATTTGATGCGTAAGAAGGCAAAGAATATCTGCAGTTGATCGACATCGTCTGAAACCATATTGCCTATCACTGATTAAATTTATTATTCTCAAGATGCTTAATTATGTGATTATTTAATATAATTTCAAAGACTTTACCAAGAGCTATTGGTCTGTCGTTTGATGGATCTGAAGAGGCACCTTATATCATTAACAATGCAAGTCCATGAGTGTGGAGAGAGCTGCACCAAGGGGCAGACCAAGAAAGACGCGAGATCGGACGTTGCAGTCTGATCTTAAATCAAAGAACCTAACAAGTGAGGCAGCTCTTAACAGGGTTGCCTGGAACGCCACCATTAGGACGTGAGACTGGAACTGCGCTTCGTGTGGAACACTTGGTCTTTACATTTGTGTATGTATTACATACAAGTACATACATACAAATTTAAAGACCGCTTCATCCACAGAGAGCGTGGTTTTAGTCTACTGTAGTACAGTACAATAAAGACTTGCAACAGCATAGCCCCATCATGTCGTCACAGTGGTCGATGTTGGTATAGCGCTAATAGTGTCTCAGCAAGACTCAACAACTCAACATCAAATCAACCAAGCTACAGACCAACATGGTGAAACACATACAATAGCACTGGATATATCAAAGGCATTTGATAGAGTCTGCCATCAATCCTTATTGTCGAAGATGTCACACTACGGCCTTGCATCATTAGTTCCACTAATTTCTTCTTATCTTCATAACAGAAAAATATGTGTAATGGTAGATGGCCTTTATTCTCAATTTCACTCAATAAATGCTGGTGTTCCCCAGGGATCAGTTTTGGCCCCAACTCTGTTCTTCATTCATATCAATGATCTCATATCTACCACTCATAATCCAATACATTCCTACGCAGATGACTCAACACTCCACAGTTCCTTCACATTTACCAATTTTTTCACCCAACCCGATCTTATAAATTCAAAAATAAACACTGCAATTTCTCTGAACCAGGACCTTCCTAGAATTAATGAATGGGGACAAAAGAATCTAGTTTCCTTTAATGCACAGAAAACCAAGTACATTCAATTTTCTAACCGACAGAATCTCACCGACTCCCATATATTTGTTAATGATGTAAATATTCCCACTTCCCCTAGTATTGACATTCTCGGTGTAACATTAACTACTAACTAGAGCTGGACATATTATGTTAGAAGCATTGCTATGAATGCCTCTAAAAAACTGGGACTCCTGTACAGAGTTCGAGAATTCTACACCAAGCGGCTCGCTTGGTGTAGTGACTAGCGTCTCGGACTTCCACCCAGAAGGCCCGGGTTCGCGCCCACGCTCGGCACATTAAAGATTTTTCACAAGCACTGAGTCGTTACCATCCCTCATGAGCAAAGGGATGGGGTAGTAGTACAGGACCCCAATGGAAATACGCCTAATCGGCCTTATTGAGCTATCCTTAGCTAGCTTAGCATGCGCTAGCTTTAAGAACTATTATTATTATTATTATTATTATAACAAGTCCCACTGAAGCACTTGCAACTGGCTAAATCGCACCACACCAGCCTTAACCGTGCTACAATAAGGCAGTAACAAGAAATCACCGTAACTGCTACAGAGGCTGATTGCACCTACGAAGTGGCAGGCGATGGGGTCGCTGCATCCCTACGCCAGAGAGAAAGGCCGACTTGTGCCAGTGGGCTGTGAGAGTAAGACACTATAGGAACCATGGGGTACACCATTATGGCCCCACTGCCTTCACCACTCTCAGGAAAAAAAGATCGAAGTAAGAATGATGAAAAGGTAAAGTCAGAACTGGCTATCGGAAGTAGAGAACACCAACCCTCACTCTGATAGATCCAACCCACCACAATAATGTATATAATTAACCCGTACTGTACCGTAGGATACAGTAATAAAAGTCACCAACAGTCCCAGGCAATGTGGCAAAAATGACAGGAGAGACCACCTGTTCACCTCAAGAGATGAGGCAAGAGTGGATCTATAATTTTTTTTTTTTTTATTTATTATTTTTTTTTTTACAAGACCTAAAAAAAAAAATAGCCTTGTACAGTCAGTTACAAGACAAATACATTACTGACGGCTATAACCGTCACTGGGACTGGGGAGTTAATTAACTACTGACGGCTATAGCCGTCGCTGGGATTGTACGGGTTAACAACGTATCAAGAATATTTATACATACAATGGTTTAACATTCCTTTCCATTAAATTGTAATGGTTCTGATGGGGTTGCTCTTCAGAAGTTGGAGTGTAGTACAGTTAAGTCCTGCCTTAACACAGCCCTATTATGTCATTATTGTGGCTGATGTTGGCATAGTGCTAACAGTGCCTCAGCAAGACTCATCAAAGTCCACCTGCAATATCTGCAACTACACCAGCCTCAACAGTCCTACAAGACAATTATAATTTAAAACTTGCAAACCAGAACTGGGACGACACAAAGGAACTAATCAAAATCGCTATATGGAAATAACGCTTAATAAAATCAAATTTGAAATAAAAGAACACAATCCACCACATAAGGTGTACATCACTACATGCACAAGTAAATTTATTTCCCAAGCAAACTAATCGCAAGCATAACAAGACTAGTGTATTGAATGACCGTTGGGTCCGTACTTACACCATCCACCCTTTTAGTTGCCTTGTGTGACACACGGTAGGATTATGTGCAGCATATTCTTTTTCCTCCACCAAATGTGAAGGCCCCCTTACCCCCAGAGTGGGAGGGGGAGGGGGGGAATGACTGGAAAATTCTTGGAATCTCAGCCTCCTGGGCTTATAACTTTAGTTAGGGGACCCACAAAAGGCTGCACACTGGCAGCATGATATGCAGGATATGATATGATATGCAGGGAGCTATTAGTTAACCCTTTTGTGTACCAGTATGTGATTTACGCCCTTCCTGGGTTACCTAAATGCCTTTGTGACCATCAGTATTGTTTAGAAGCCTTCAGGTGAGTTACTTGAACCTCTGTAGTTGTCTTTGAGCGAGCTGTGGGTTGAAAACTAATTTTGGAGAGGTAATGATGAGAATAAGAAAATTCTATTTGTGAATAGTAAACGGCAACCGCTGGTACATGGAAGGGTTAATTAGAAGAATGATGATGATTAGGAGATAAATGTGGGATGATCCTAGCTATAACATTTTACGAGTGGACTGTGAGGCTGTTAACAATAAGGGAAGGAAGATGATTCCACTATTGGATATGAGCAGTTAAAATGTCGGTGCTTGCCCGATACATTTTTTATTTTAGGTTGTGGCTGCGTCTTGTAGATTGGGTATTTGTAGGATGTAATTATGTGTCTTTGTCTATGTCCACTAAGTGCTTTGTAAGTTTGTAAATTATTTATTATCTGCGTATATGACTTTTTTGTATGTTTTTCCAGTTTATTGCATACAAGTAAAAATAACAATACTCTTACTATTACTGCTAATAATAATAGTAATATTGCTGATGGTAATAATAATAATTATAATGAGAGAGAGAGAGGATAAGTACAAAAGTAACAGCTGCCTTTATTGAGGTCATATTGTTGTATTATTTGTATTAGTTACATTATATTAGTTATATATATTAGTTATATTATGATAAATGATGTATAAATAACTTTAATATTATTATTATATTTTCACTACAGTGGAGCCCCCATCCTAGCTGCTAATCGGTTCCGCAGAAATAGAGCTAGGATTGAAACATCCAAGATCGGGGCACTGTTCTTATGGGGAAAACTCAATCGGTTCCGTGCTCATGCCAAAATTTGCGTCTTTTTCTATTTTTTGCCTATGAAAACATGTTTTATTGTACACAAATTAAATTTTATGCATTATACTGTATCATATAATACACCATAGAATAAGTTTTTAATAACTAGAAAAAAAAGGCCCAATATCTAAACAATTACCGCACTTTTTCCCAGTGTTAGGCTATGAAAACATGTTTTTTGTCTAGGCTACATCAAGTAGCCTAGGCCTAAATCTTATGCATTGTAAATAATAATGTAGACATGGCTAAATGACAGTCCTAACCATAAATACTGTAGATTGGGCCATTGTTTCTATCATGCGACATTTTTTAGGCCTAGCCTAGGCCTAGGTTCTAAATTCGTCCAGCCACCCCTCAAGTACCCATTTCGCCCCAAGTACATCCAATAAATACGTATTATGAGAAGATTACTTACCACACAGATTTTATTATAAATCATTGTCATACTTTGCCTAGCCTAGGCTAACATCGTCTAGGCTAGGCAATTCAATCGCTTTCGTCCGACATGGACTGGTCTTTGCTGTGTTTTGAGCATGAAATTCCTTCATTGCTACCACCAGGCCAACCATCCCTATCACTAGATGTACTAGAGGTTATAATAAACGTGAGAGATAAGGGGTTCAGGCACAAAAAGGCTTGCAAACGGTTGTTTTGTCAACACAGATACTAGCTAAACTGCAAGCGTCTGCTTAGTGATGACGTCATACAAAGATGGCGGCATCTTGCGCATTTGACGATCGGATCTCGGATTCACTCGGATTTCGTCTCTAAACGGCAAGCTACTGGCAGATTCTTTCGTTATGTTAAAACAAAATTATTGTTTTTGTTTGTTTTCTAGTTTTATGTCGAGTTTTTCGTTATTTTTGCTATTTTTTCGGGTTTCGGCTGGGATTTTGATGCGAGCAATGAGGCTTTTGGCGCGAGAATTGAAATGGGGAATATTTGGTGTGTGGTGCGAGCATTGAATCAACGAAGACCGGTGTAGCGAGGATGGGGGCTCCACTGTATATATTAAATATTTATACATATTTAATATAACCATCGCTATTAGCATAATTCATAGACTCCTGCACGTACACACTCAGAAGACGGAGCGTTTAACCCTTTAATATTTAATATAATTGTTATGCCCTGATTTTATACAGGTTTTATACTTGGTATAGGTGAGTTCTGCAAGACTGGGTTATTGTTATGCCCTGATTTTATACAGGTTTTATACTTGGTGTAGGTGAGTTCTACAAGACTGGGTTATTGGATTTTATACAGGTTTTATACTTGGTATAGGTGAGTTCTGCAAGACTGGGTTATTGGATTTCTTGCAAAATACATAAAGAGAATCAACAGAGGACATAGATAATCTCGGATAAATGGTTTGTAATACAGCTTTATTCTCAATAACACTCAGGTAGAAGGTACGTAATAGAATTTCATGAACATTAGATATTGGAGCACTCAGGTAGGTTATTGGACTTATTACCATCTCCCAGCACTTATCGCGGATTTGGATAGAGACATACTTCCCACTTCCAACGTTCAGGCATTATTCTTCTGATCACATTGCTTTTTGATACGTAGGGAACATGAATCACACAGGTTAGGCATTTCGCTTTGTTAACTCTCTCTGGTAATATGACTCTTAATCAAGGATGAAAGTACACTCCACCCTCCATTTAACGGACAAATGCGTGCAAGCACCTGTCCGTTCCTGCTAAATGTCCGTTGCTGCTAAATACTGTCCAGTCCGGATGTAATCCGGAAATTCCTTGAGAAAAATTCGGTGTTGAGTACAGGTGTCCGGATCGTGACATTTAACTGTTATGCATCCTTTTTTTTACTGTACCTGAAATAAATCCTGGTAATCCCTTGTGCTACACCCTATTGATAATGCAAAACTATTGAACACACTTCTTAAAAGTGTATATTATTTGGTCTCTATATAATCTGTGAATCATTTCTGATATGATAGAATTAAAGATTTTATTTTCCACCAACTCATTATTTTCCACCAACTCATAATCAGCAAAAACGACACAAATGTCAATTAAAAACATGTTATAATATTTCCCATCATTTTGTGTATACCGTGGGAACAAAAAAAAACAAAAATCTATCAAACGTAAATCTCCCGTCTGGGAAGCTCGGCGCATAGACGGAGGGGAGGGTTGAAATATTTTGTTGACTATCTCATTTATTATTTATCTATGTGCTGGAAGGATATTATATTTTTCAATTCCATCACATTAGAAATTATTCAAAGATTACAAAAAGTCCAAATAAGACATAGTTATGTTAATGTATAAGGGATTTAGGTAGATGAATTAGAGAGATAGATAGATAGAAAGAGTGTGTATATCGAGGGAAAAAAACAAAACAAAAAATCTATCAAACGTAAATCTTCCGTCTCGGAAGCTCCGCGTGAGGGGAGGGTTGAACTATTTTTTTGACTATCTTATTTATTATTTATCTATGTGCTGGAAGGATATTATATTTTTCAATTCCATCACATTAGGAATTATTCAAAGATTACAAAAAGTCCAAATAAGACATAGTTATGTTAATGTATAAGGGATTTAGGTAGATGAATTAGAGAGATAGATAAATAGAAAGAGTGTGTATATCGAGGGAAAAAAACAAAACAAAAAATCTATCAAACGTAAATCTTCCGTCTCTGCTGGCACGGAGGGGAGAGTTGAAATATTTTGTTGACTATCTTATTTATTATTTATCTATGTGCTGGAAGGATATTATATTTTTCAATTCCATCATATTAGAAATGATTCAAAGATTACAAAAAGTCCAAATAAGACATACTGTAGTTATGTTAATGTATAAGGGATTTAGGTAGGTGCATTAGAGAGATAAATAGATAGAGCAACGGACTTTGCTCCAACTTTTTTATAGCAACGGACTATGTCCGTTGCTGGGTCCATTGTCCGGCCTACATTTTTTGACCGTTATTGCCGATATCCGTTAAATCGGAATCCGTTAAATGGAGGTTAGAGTGTATAAATAATGTGGTTATTGCCCAAGAATTAACGTAAAGGGATAACTGTAACTAGTTGCACTGGTCTAGGATGTTCACTTGTCTAGGTGATACTTCGGACCGAAAATATCAGTGAGGGCGAATCAGGTTAAACCTGATGGCAAGAATAATTACGGGAGTCAGTTCGCCTAAGCTAAATTTCACTGATATATATTAATGTGTACTAGCATAATCACTTGTTTCCTAATCATCAGAGAAAAGTTGAGACACAATCGAATACACTGGATGGTTGATAGTTAATAGCACCGTAACACTGGTACTCGTGAAGTAACACTGTGATGGAGTTTTCCTGGTTATCTTGCGTTAGTGATGTTGGGGGTTAACAGTAGCTCTGGGGCCGTCCAAGCTGTCCAGTAGTGTACTCACCTAATTGTACTCACCTAATTGTAGTATACAGGATTTGAGCCTAAGCTCGTGTTGTCCTGTCTCTCTCTCTACATTTATCCAATTTTGCTTTAAAAGTTTGGATATTTCTTGCTCCCACCACCTCCCCATCCAACTTATTCCAACACTCAATGCTTCTATACGGGAAGCTGAACTTTCTTACATCAGACTTACATATAACTTTCCTCAACTTACAATCATGACCCCTGGTTCTTCCCTCGTCCCTCACCACAAAATCTCCCTTGTCGATCTTCTCAAAACCTTTCACACACTTAAACATCATGATCATGTCACCTCTCTCTCTCCTCTCCCTCAGCGTTGGCAGCTTTAGCCTCTCCAATCTTTCCTCATAAGGCAGGTCTCTAAGGCTAGCTATCATCTTAGTGGCAACTCTCTGAACTCTTTCCAGTTTTTTATTATGTTTTATAAGGTGTGGAGACCACACCACTGCTGCATACTCCAGTCTTGGTCGTATTATTGTCCCTATTATTTTTGCTAACATCTCTTCATCTAAATAATTCAGAGCTATTCTCATGTTAGTCAACACTGCATAGGTTTCACCAGTTATTTTATTTATATGCTGTTCAGGTGACAAGCTGTCTGCCACAACTACCCCTAGGTCTTTTGCTTTCACAGCTTTACTAATTATTTCATCTCCTATTTTATATCCCCAAGAAGGTCTATATTTACTTTTTCCCATCTCAAGAACCTGACACTTACTCGTGTTGAATTCCATTTTCCAAGTTTGACTCCACTCATATAACTTATCTAGGTCTCTCTGTAATTCTTCACAACTACTCCTACTTGTAATATGCTTCATTAATTTTGCATCATCAGCAAACATAGATATATATGAGCCTATTCCCATTTGAAGGTCGTTGATGAAAACCAAAAACATGATTGGGGCCAACACCGATCCTTGAGGCACTCCGCTTTTTACCCTTTTCCACGAGGAGAACTTTCCTTTTATTACTGTTCGCATTTCCCTCCCAATTAAATAGTTTTCCATCCACTTTAATAATACTCCCTCAACCCGCCCCACAGTCCTGAGCTTCCACAACAATCTCTTATGAGGCACCTTATCAAATGCCTTCTTGAAATCTAAGTACAGTAAACTTCCGTTAATCCGAAGGGCAGCGGACCGGCCCTCGTTCGGATTAGTGGTTTTTTCGGATTATCGGACGTTACCCCCCCCCCCGACTTTTTTTTGAAGACCCAAACCAAGACACAAACGCATGATAATAATGATAATAATGACTAATCATGACTTTAACTCACCTTATATGAAGAGAAGAGATGTGTAGCATTGAAGATAAGCCCCCAGCACCAGCCCCAACCCAGCCCCCAACCAGCCACTAGCCCCCTAGCCCCATATTAGTAACTTATAATCACTGCTCTGCACTGTAAGTGTACTTTAATGTAAAATGAACTTAAAAAGACTTATTTTTTTTTTGTATTTTGCTGGTTTTATATTTTTTTTGGGGTCCTTAAATCTACTACACTTCACTGATTATTACTCCACAGCCATATCCTCCAAGCCTTCAATATCTGAAGGGGGAGCTAGGGCTAGGGCTACCTCAGGAGTGGCTAGGCTGGCAGGAGCTACCACAGGGGCGGCTGGGGCTACCTCAGGAGTGGCTAGGCTGGCAGGAGCTACCACAGGGGCGGCTGGGGCTACCTCAGGAGTGGCTAGGCTGACAGGAGCTACCACAGGGGTGGCTGGGGCTACCTCAGGAGTGGCCTTCACAGGGGATGCTAGGTCCTCCCAGCCTTCAAAATCAGCAGGAGGCATAGGTTCTGGTGTGGTAAGAGGTTCAGGTGAGCTGGTACGCGAGTCGTCTGTGAGAGGCATTGTTGCAGGTCTAGGGTTGTCTGGTTCATCTGATCGGCGGCCCCGTTGGTGCATGTTTTTCATCAGGTCCCTGATGTCTGCCTGCTTGACTGCCCTGCCCCTTTTCGCATAGAACTCATTACGGAGAATGTGGAAATCGATTGTTTCACTTGCATTATATTGGCTAGACTGTTCCACAAATTTTACCATACCATCGAAATAGGTAGCAGCTTCCTTCCAGGTTACTTTGCCATCGTCATTTGCCTCTTCCTCTTCCTCAGACGAGTGCTCCTCAACATATTCTGGCTCCACAACACTCCGGATAATTTCTGCATCTGTCACCTCTTCCTCGCCCTGCAGGTCACCATCCACATCAACCCACTCCTCAATATCCTCTTCAGTCATCCTCTTGGGGTCGTTGACGGGCACGGTATCCATCAGGCCTCGGATTTCATTGATTGCCTCCCTGCGACGCCCAAGAAAGCCTTCGAAATCGTGCTCATCTTCTTCAACTTCTTCAGGGTCATCAACCTGGGCATACAGCTTGTTCCAACATTTCTTGAGGGTTACCTCCGAAACATCCTTCCAGGCTAGGGCAGCATCATATATGGCATCCTTGATGGAAAAACTTGACTGGAAAGTTTTTACTGATGCATCAGAGTTAATCAGCTTGCGGGCAAATGAGGACTTGTAGCTCTGCTTAAACTTTTGGCACACACCCTGGTCCATTGGTTGTATCAGACTAGTCACATTAGGGGGCAAGTAGGTGACAAAGATATTTCCAGACACTAGTTCGTGGGCAGGGGGATGTGCTCTGCAGTTATCCAGGAATAGGACAGCCTTGGTGTCCTCAGAAAGGCCAATCGACTTGAAGTAGGCCTTGACTTCGGGAACAAAGTGCTTAAAGAACCAATCATGGAATACTTGGGCAGTCATCCATGCATTGCTCTGTGCATCATAGATCACTGGCAACTTCCCTCGCATGTTCTTGAAAGCACGGGGATTCTTAGCCTTGCCGATAACAAACAAACGATTGCGACATTTACCGGAAGCATTCCCACTCAGCAGGATTGTGAGACGTTCTTTATTAATTTTGAATCCGGGCGCAGCCTTCTCTCCTCTACCAGCTAATGTCCTTGTTGGCAAACAGCGCCAATATAGCCCTGTCTCGTCTGCGTTAAAGATTTGGTCTGGGGTCAGCTGGTGGTCATGAACAATGGTAGCAAAAATGTGTGCAAACCGATCGGCGGCCTCTTTGTCGGCAGAATTCTTTTCTCCGGCGACATCTAGGACCCTAATTCCATGCCTAATTTTAAAGTTTCTCAACCAGCCGTCGGAGAATTTTATATCGTCTTCCATATTCATATCACACAGGAATTGCTTGGCCTTTTCAATTATCATAAGCCCTGAGATAGGCTTGCCCTCAGCCCGCTTGGACGTAAACCACTTATGCACTGCCTCGTCAAGTTTTTCATGTTTTGGTTTTTTCATTGTCTTTCTCACATCACCCGTGTAACTTGACTTTCCAAAGGCAACAAACTTCGATAAGTTAGCCTTTGCCTTCACTATGTTTGAAACTGTGGAGGCACCGATATTAAAAGTTTCCATAACTTTACGCCGATCACTGCCTTTCTCTACCATCGCTATCACTCGCAATTTATCAGCTATGGACAGAGTTACGTGCTTCCTCTTATGTTTGTTCTTGTCATTCCTCCCTCGTGCACCTGAACTTGCTGTGGGACCCATCACTAAGTCACTATATCACAGGATAAACACGGGATAAACAACGTTTCAGGTAGACCGACAACGGCAGACAGTTTACCCCGGCCTGGCCGCTAGAGGGACGATATTTTGAATTATCGCGCGGCCGGGAAATTCAAAAATGCGAACTATTGGGTGAATTCGGATTTGGCCTCAAATTCAAAAATTCGGACTATTGGGTGAATTCGGATTTGGCCTCAAATTGAAAAATTCGGACTATTGGGAGATTCGAATTATCGGTCGTCGGATTAACGGAAGTTTACTGTAAATACAATCCACCCACCCCTCCCTCCCTTGTACAATGTCAATCACCCTATCATAGTAACTCAACAAATTTGTGGTACACGAATGACCTTTTCTGAACCCGAACTGCTTGCTTGAAATTATTTCCCTCTCCTCCAACATACCCACCCATCTTTTTCTAATAATCTTTTCACAAAGCTTGCATATAACACTCGTTAAGGATACCGGTCGATAATTTAGCGGGTCTTCTTTATTTCCACTTTTATATAATTATTGGAGTTATATTTGCTTGTTTCCATTCTAAGGGAAGTTCCCCCTTGTTTAATGAGTGTTGAACAATATTAAAAATAGGTCTCACTAGTTGTTCAGAACATTCTCTCAATACCCATCCAGCAATGTTATCTGGGCCCATAGATTTTCTCACGTCCAATTCTTCCAACAATGATTTTAGTTCATCCTTGTTGACTTCTATCGACTCTAGTCCCTGTATCTCGTTCAATTCCACCACAGGTTCTACATAGTCATCCTCCTCCACAAACACGGATGTTAATGTATCATTCATAATTTCACACATACCCACTGTGTCTTCATATAATTGACCCTCTACCCTAAGCTTTGTTATTTTGTCCTTTATTTTTGTTTTGCCGTTGATATAACTATAGAACAGTTTGGGTTCTTTATTACATTTGTTTACTATATCTTTTTCAAAGTTCTTTTTCTCCTCTCTTATAGTCTTGACATAGTTGTTTCTAGCATTCTTATACTCATTCCAATTTTCCTCAGTGTGTCTCCTTCTCACTTTATTCCATGCAGAGTCCTTTTTGTTCTGGGCAATGTGACATCGCATGTTAAACCACTCTTTCTCCTTAACCAGCTTTCTATCCTTAAATGTTGGTACATATTTATCTACCCCCTCCCTGTAAATGTCTAGTAACATGGTGTATTTTACCTGAATATTCTGTTCTTGCTCAATAAATGACCAATCTATATTTGCAAAGTATCCTCGTAATGATTCATAATCCGCCTTACTATAATTTAGTCTATATTCCCTATGTTCCTCCTTTCTGCCTTCCAGAAATTTCACTGTCAATTCAAATTCAATCACAGCATGATCGCTTTTTCCCATGGGACTCAAATATGTTAGGTTCTTTATTTCTTGGGGGTCTTTGGTGAATAATAAGTCGAGTCTTGATGGTTCATCACCTCCTCTAAGTGTAGAGGTTTGCAGATGGGCTTCTTGCGGGCGGTTGTACACCTTTTTGGCAACAATTGCTGATGGGTTAAGACAGTCGATTGTTGCCAAGGAGTTATTCTTGCCGAGTCCTCACTCAAGAGTTTCTCGCATAACCCCTTCTAACATAAAAAGATCTTTCTGCCTTAGATCAGTTATGAGTTATGATCGTTCGTAGCTCAAGTAGCGCATGGTGCAGTATCAGAAGTTAATGAAACAATCAATAATTTGTGAATTTGTTGTCTACCAATATAATATTACTGCCGGTAGTCCCGATCGCAATAAAACATACGTAAAGGGTTAAATCACTTCCTCACAGAGTTGCACAGATTACGGAACGCCGAACTATCGTGAATCTTGAGGTGGGGAGGGGGTATTAGAAGCCACCGCAGTGTGGCCAGCTGTTGCTTTGGGCTCTAATATTCAACTGCCCGACTGTTGTCTCTGGGTCTTATTTATAGGCAGGTCAAGGAAGCTTCAGGAATGTTCTAGAAGTATTGGATGTCAATGCTATGAAGTAGTTAATTTATTCTGGTGAACTTAGGGGGTTAGGGAGGGGGTCTTTAATGTGGCGGTAAGTAACTTGTTATCTGATTTATGATCGTGGATATCTTAACTCTAGTATGAGGTACTAGTAGAGTTATTTAGGCGGATTTGGTGAAGATTTATAGGGACTACTTTACTGGCGCCCTACGTGAATAGGCTGGGAGGTATTATTCATCAATTCACCTAAATATCCTTCTCTGGTCTAGCTGACATGCTATTCGTAATCTAGGATGGGATAAGGAAGATTTTGGTTTTGGTTAAGGATGGGATAGGATGGTATATAGAGGGTTAGTTCATCACCTGTTGGAAATTCACCTGATGTCTGGCAAGAAGTTGTTGGCTACGTGTGGGTCATGGTGAACGTCCGCGGGGGTTAGGGGGGTCCCTTTGGGGTGGGGGGCATGCCACTCCTTAAATATGTATATATGGGATTCTCTACGCTAATGGGGTTTTCTTATGATGTGGTGGTGTCAAGAGTGATACTCCTAGGGAGGGTTGATCCTGGGTTCTAGTTTTTACTTACTAGGATTACTCATGGGGCTCATAATAATAGTTTTCGTGAAAATGCAAGTCAGGCGGAACCGTCGACTTCTTAGGGGTGAGAGGTTGGTTGTTGTAGCCTCGCGCCGTCCGCCCTCCTGGTTCAGGTTGTGAGTTGGGCTAGTAAGTTAGAGGTTAGTAAATGGGGTTACAAGAATGAGTCTTTATCTGCTATTTAATGGGGTGAGGAAATGAACGGGATCGGCATGTTAGACCGTTCGTCTGGGCGTCTTTACAGGTGGGGGTTTGGATATTGGAAAGGGGGTGGTTTGAGGCTAGGCGCCGCGCCGCTCGTGACCTAGGGTCGTGACCCTTAATGCGCTGGACATAGGGGTGGCATTCCCCTACGATCGAACAGGTAGGGTGGCGTGTGCAGCGGGGCGTGAAGGAGCAAAAGACAGGGTGACCCACAAAACAGGTGACCACTGAGCATGAGGTCACGAAGCAAAACAAAGTAATGTGGATTGTGGATTAGGAGGTGGTGATTGGGAGACGTGTAACAATTGTGGAAAAGTAAATGGAAGAGAGGAATAACATGGCGGATAGAAGATAATTACCCTAAGGATTGAAATACATGCATGAAGGACGGTATTAGTTGTTGTCAACTTAAGGTGAATGGGACTTGGTTGGAATGCACGGAATACGATTCGACACAAGGACAGTGCCGCTATGTTGCATCAATACAGGTGGCATACTCTGGTTAATATTCTATATACACTTAGTTACTAAAAAAAAACAAGGCAAGGGGGCAACTGAGCACGGGGCACATATCTATATAACTCTAGTTAATACAGAAGAAAGGAACAGCTGAGCAAGGGTGGGTATGTGGGTTACATAATTAATTATAGGGGTGACATAATCATGATCGGGCTCGTTGTGGACTGGAAATCGAAGGTGTTTTGAGCTCGCCTTCGCACCTACACAAATGAAAGTACTATAACCCACAAGGTGGTTATCTCATGAAATACATACTTAGTTGGTACATCAGGAATATCTAGGAGGAAAATCATGTGGTTTGTATTTTAGAAGACTGGGTTTTTAATAGGCGTGTAACATGCGGAGTTAAGTGGAAAAGAGAAACATCGTGGATAACAGATAGTTACCCTAAGGAGTGAATACATGCATAAACGACGGCATTATAGACGTCGTCCTAATAAGATGATGAACCCGGGTTGGTATGCACGTGGCACAATACGACACAAGGACAGTGCCGCTATGTCGCATCAATACAGGTGGCATACTCCGGTTAATATTATATATACACTTAGTTACTAAAAGAACAAGGCAAGGGGGGGGGGGGGGGCAACTGAGCACGGGGGCACTTATCTATACTTAGTTACTACCACAGAAAAAGGACAGCTGAGCATGGGTTTGGTATGTGAGTGTTGTGAATGTTAAAAAGGTTGGGAATATATATTGTATAGTTAGTGGATAAAACAACGGGAGGTTAGAGACAGAATTGCTAGAATTGGGGGGGGGACTATGATTGTTATATAACTAAATACAGGGCTGACGTAATCACGATCTGATTTGGTGTGAAATGGAAGCTAAGGTGTCTTTTAGATCGCCTCGAACCTACACAATGAAAGTATTATAGCCTGTATGGTGGTTACATAATTAAATACATACTTAGGTGGTAGCCTACATCAAGAATGTCAGTGAGTAAAGTATTGTGGTTTGTATGTTAGAAGACTGTGATTGAGAGACGTATAATATGTGGAATGAATTGGGAGAGAGAGAGAGACCAAATCGGGGATGGAAAAGGGGCCGGGGATCTCGTTGGGGGGTGGGGGTTTCGCTCTCAGGATTTTCGTTCCTGTGGCTCGTTAGGGGTGGGGGTTTCGCTCTCAGGTTTTTCGTTCCTGTGGTATTTTAATAACCATCACTATTAGCATAATTCATACACTCCTGCACGTACACACTCGGAAAGCGTTCAGCCCATTAATTATGACCCAACCATTCACAGACTTCTTCATGATTGTACCCCCCTCCACCCCCTCCTGCCATGAAGGAAATTGTGGAAAATGGTTTGGTGTATGTCATTAGCTATATGCGAAACATTGTCAATAAAGTGCTCCTCCTCAGATGGTGCTTATATAATTGTATTGTTTGTGTTGCAGGTGAGTGAAGTGTTGGGCTTGATGGAGCCTTCCTCCATCCTGACCTTCATGGACCTGGCTTGGGGAGGGTCAACAAGAGGAAGGGTCCACATCAGGTTAAGGTCTAACAACACCCTGGCAACACAGTTTATGTTGCTGTGTACCGGCCAGCGTGGACACTCATACCGTAACACTGTACTACTGGAGGTGGGGAACAAGGGTATGCCAACCGAGGGTGTGAGAGGTGGTGACTACCAGTACAACAATGGTGACGGAGGAGCCCCACTACTGACTCACTATGGAACTGTTGACGACTACCCTAAGTCACCCAAGGCAGGGACAGTGGCCTTATCGTATGATCCAAAATATAAAGAGAAGAGTTCCAAGTTTTATATCACCACCAAAGACCGTGATGATAATAAAGTATGGTGTAGGGTCTTTGGTGATGTTGCTAGTGGTCTGGAGGTGGTGAAGGCAGCAGTCAACCACAGTAACATAAGAGATGTGACTATGGTTGACTGTGGTGTTGTACTGTCTCTATAGTTGTTGAAAGTGGTCTGGAGGTGGTGAAGGTAGCAGTCAACCACAGTAACATAAGAGATGTGACTGTGGTGTTGTACTGTCTATATACAGTCGACGCTCGATTTAACGGACTAATAGGGGGGGAGACCGAGTCCGTAGCTGGAAAATTGCCTTCGTATTTCGCTTTTTTTTTTTTTTTTTTTTTTTTTTTTTTTTTTTTTTTTTTGAGGGACACTTGTGCTGTACTGTCCCTGAAAACATAATAAAGGTCTTATTTGTCATTGATATGATAAATTTCACATGGGGAAAAAAAAAAAAAAAAGGGAAGGATATCCCCGCCTCTGTAGGCCTACTCCCTCCCCTCCCCGTCCCGGCCTCAACCCCGACCCCATTACTGTGATAATGTTGATAAGCCTTCTGCTACACCCTATTGATAATGCAAAACTATTGAACACACTTAAAAGTGTATGTTATTTGGTCTCTATATAATCTGTGAATCATTTCCGATATGATAGAATTAAAGACATTTTTTTCCACCAACTCATAATCAGCAAAAATGACACAAATGTCAATTAAAAACATGTTATAATATTTCCCCATCATTTTGTGTATACCGTGGGAAAAAAAAAAAAAAAAAAATCTATCAAACTTAAATCTCCCGTCTCGGAAGACGGGGGCGAGGGTTGAACTATTTTTTTGACTATCTTATTTATTATTTATCTATGTGCTGGAAGGATATTATATTTTTCAATTCCATCGCATTAGAAATGATTCAAAGATTACAAAAAGTCCAAATAAGACATAGTTATGTTAATGTATAAGGGATTTAGGTAGATGAATTAGAGAGATAGAGAGGTAGAAAGAGAGTGTATATCGAGGGAAAAAAACAAAACAAAAAATCTATCAAACGTAAATCTTCCGTCTCTGCTTGCACCGAGGGGAGAGTTGAAATATTTTGTTGACTATCTTATTTATTATTTATCGATGTGCTGGAAGGATATTATATTTTTCAATTCCATCACATTAGACATGATTCAAAGATTACAAAAAGTCCAAATAAGACATAGTTATGTTAATGTATAAGGGATTTAGGTAGGTGCATTAGAGAGATAAATAGATAGAGCAACGGACTTTGCTCCAACTTTTTTTCGAGCAACAGACTTTGTCGTTGCTGGGTCCATTGTCCGGCTACGGACAGAGTCCGTTAAATCCGAAATCCGTTGTATCGGGGTCCGTTAAATCGAGCGTCGACTGTAGTTGTTCCCCAAGCTGCCTGGCCAAACAGCCCCAAGGCCCCGAGCACGGCCAAGGCCATAACCGAGCGCCCCCACAGAACCCTCTCTGCCGACCACAATAAAGCCTGGGTGACCGAAGCCACTCCATGGCGGGGAGCTGAAGAGGGTGAGGAAACGCCCGGGAAACCAAAGCCCCACCCAGGGCCCTGTGCCCCTCAGCAATTATAAAGAGAAAGTTGAGGGGCATATGAAAAAATGTGACGCTTTGGCTTCCAACCTTGGTAGATTGGGAGGTCAATCCACGGAAGAGACGTCGTCACTCGAGATCTAGAAAATATATAAGTAAAAGAAACAGTCAGAGTAAGCTATGGGTATGGCAGAGATCGCTCAGTTCTCACTCTGATAGACCAGCCCATCACCACATGACTAGAACCCAATCCTCTCAGCATTGTTGATAGTGGTCTGGAGGTGTTGAAGGCAGCAGTCAACCACAGTAACATAAGAGATGTGACTGTGGTGGTGTACTGTCTCTATAGTTATTGTTCATGCCATAATACCCTTCAGTATATCCTAATTTTATAAATCTGTACCTGTAATATTCTTTAACACAATGATGTACTTTTCATTTCTGGTAACCATTAGATGATTCAATGGGTAAATATGATTTCAATATACCCTCTTAATACCATAGGTCCTTTTTAAGCTGCTTAAAATTGTCAAATTATAGCCTGAATAAAAGGTTAATAAGGCATCATCGTGCTGAAGGCGATAACAAAAGCTTCATAATTTTATATTGTTGGTTTACTGTAATATTGTATATGAAAATATTACCCATCTCTCTTTTGTTAACTCTTTGAAGATTATGACGCATTTTGACAGAGTATTCTGGCTTTTATGCAAGTTACGAAGGATCTATTGGTATCCTAATCTGAATAAAATCATCTAATAGCCAGAAAACAGAAGGGAATTCAGTGCGTCATCCTATTTTCTAAGGGATAAGTAAAATTCAATTAATTTTTTCCAAACTTTTCTTGACATCCATAAATAGTCAAAAGGGACCAACAAGTATTAACATTGTATTAGTATTATATTGTATTATTATTGCATTATTACAGTACTATTTATGCAATGTTCCCTTTATAGTACCATTCTTTGTAACTTTGAAATACAGTTTTGTAATATATATATTTTCCTTGATCCAGATTGTATACTTTTATTGATAATTGATTGATGTTTTTTTTTTTAGTAGCATGCACTCCCTGGTCAATAGCTGGGCTAGTAGGGTGGGTGCCCTGATGTATCAAGGACTTCAGTCAACAGTTGACACAGATTGTTTATGTTGAGGGATATATATATATATACTGTATATATTAACCCATGAACTGCTAGAACATGTGCAAAATATAGGTCAAGTTGAGGGAGGGAGGGTGGTTGGGGTACAAAGAGGGGTAGGAGTGGAGGATGTGGTATGGAGAGATGCCACTACTTTCTATGTTTCACCCAAATTTCAGATATTTCCCAGCTTGGTATTTGAAGGGTTATTTTTACACATCCATAAATACCGTGGCTTCCAGAAGGACCGTCGCTGTTCCTGAGTTAATAAAGAGGTAAGATATCATAGAGGACTGTAGGAGGAGAGTTATATAGTTGGCAAGACGTGAACCTTGAACAAGGCACTGAACGAGTCACAACATTAACCCTTCCAAGATAATGATGCATTTTGACAGGTTATTCTGGCTATCGTTAGATGATTATACTGTGTACATCTTAGGAAGGATCTATGGGAATTACAAGGGTAAAGACTACCTCAATTAACCCTCTGGCTCCATGGCCGAGATGGAGAGGAGTTAGATCTCGGCCATGGCCTTCCTTAGGAACTCAGGGCTGTTTGGCCAGGCAGCTTAGGGAACGACAACAACAACCAGCCTCTAACTCCCATATATCCTTCCTAATCTGAATATAATTGTCTAATAATAGACAGGAAAGAAATGCATAATCGGATCTTGAAAGGGTTTACTACTCTGACAGCTTTATATATACAGTAGTTAGAAGGTAAGTTTATGACATTATATTGTCCAGTCATGTTGTTTTGAAGAGTGTTTGATGATTCTATAATAGGTAACCTTATGACATTATCCTTGAATAGAAACACCATACGAGGAGGAGCACTTTATTGACGTTTTGCAGATAGCTTGTTACTACTGTAATAATGTTGTTTTGAAGTGGGTATGATTATAATTTTATTCTAGGTAATAAAATGAATTAACCCTCTCACGACCATATGACGCAGAGGTTGCCGGATTAGCAATAAGAAATAAAGTTCTCTCACTCTTATAATTACCTCTCCAAAATTAGTTTTCTGCCCACAGCTAACTCAAAGACAACTGCAGAGGTTAAAGTAACTAAACTAAAGGTTTCTAAATACCCCTGATGGTAATAAAGGCTTTAAAGTATCCCTAATAGGCTCAAAATTGCGTCAAGAACGTGAGAGGGTTAACCCCTTGAGGATTATGACACATTTTGGCAGTTTATTTTGGCTATCATTAGACAATTTTATTCAACTTAGGAAGGATCTGTGGGAATTGGAGGCATAATTGAGTTGGTTTTAACCCCTTAGAGTCATAGAGGTTCATCCTAAACTGCATAAAATCTTCTAACAATAGCCAAAATGTACTGTCAATATTCGCCATAATCCTGAAGGGGTTAACCTGCTATGGTGGCTAAATATAACTATCTATATATTGCCAGACGCTGTGATCCCCGAAGGGGTGGCCATGAACTAAACGCACCCATGCACCTCTGGCCCCAGTCAGTCGACGCCCCTCCTCCCATCCAGCACCGCCTTCGATCATATACTTCTTCATTCCATCCTTCCACCTCTCACACGGTCTACCTCTCCCTCTCTGTCCTTCCACCTCACTTTCGTACACTTTCTTAGTCATTCTCTCGCTTCCCATATGTTCCACATGACCGAACCATCTCAAGGTGTTGCTTTTCACACTTTCCAGCACATCTACATCCACACCACACCTCTCTCGTACTTCCTCATTCGTCTTGTCTATCCCTCCATGTAACTCTGCACGCACTTCTTAAGTAACTCATTTCCACCCCTCACTTTTGGTTTGTGTCTCTCCAACAACGTCCATGCTTCTCTCCCGTAAATCAATGTTGGGATTACCACACTGTCATGCAAGGACTTCCTTACTTCCATGCTGACCACCCTATTTCTTGTTGCTGCTTTCAGCGTTCCTACAACCCTTTTCCCCTTTTGCACCCTCTCCCGCACTTCTTCATCCATACTCATCTTAACTCAACATACTGCCCAAATACTTAAATGAGCCGACATTCTCCATAGCCTGACCGTTCAACCTCACCTCACACTCTGTGGCTGCACCCCTTTCAAAGACCATAACCTTGCTTTTCCCCGCATTTACCTTCATATTCCGTTTTTCACACAGTTCCAATAATATTTACCAGACCCTGCAACTCCCATTCACTATCGCTCATCAGAACTGTATCATCAGCAAACAGCAGTAGAGGCAATTTCCACTCGTCCCTTCCCTTATCAGAGGTACACCAACATCCACTGCTCTTCCTTGTATTTCTTTCATGACTCCATCCATATATATATATATTGAACAGCCATGGGGACATCACACACCCTTGCTTTAACCCAACATTCAGATCAAAGAACTCGCTCTGTTCATTCTCCACACGAACTGACGCCTTTGCACCCTCGTACATGCTCTTCACGGCTTTCAGCAACTTGCCATCTACTCCGTATATTCTCAGTACTTTCCACAAACCTTCTCTATCAACTCTGTCATAGGCCTTCTCCAAGTCCTTAAAGGCAGCATACAACTTATGTCCCTTCTCCAGATATTTCTCCACTGCACATTTCAGGGCAAAAATCTGATCTACACATCCTCTTCCCTTCCTAAACCCGCCCTGCTCATCACCTATCCATTTCTCCGTTCTCGCTCTGACTCTCTCAATCACTACCCCTACACCTTCCCCACTACGCTTAGAGGGCATACTCCCCGGTGGTTACCACACACTCCTCTTTCCCCTTTACCCTTATACAGTGGGACTATTATGCCTGTCTTCCAGTCATCAGGTGCACTCCCCTTCTCCCATGCTAATTTATACATTTTCCATACCCATTCGATCACTATCTCACCACCATACCTCTGCATTTCCCCACACACTCCATCTATTCCTGATGCTTTCCCCATCTTCACTCCTTTCATGGCTTCACACACTTCTGACCTCCAGATCCCCACCTCCTCCTCCGCTACTTCTCTTCTTCTCCCTCCCATACCCCATCCAACTATGTTTGCTGGTGCTTCATTCCTTACATTTAGAAATGTATTGAAGTTACTCCCTCCATCTTTCGACTCTCTCTTGCTTCTCGGCTATCACTCGCCCATTCTTATCTTTCCTTTCACACCCTTACTATTTCCCTTGCTACCCTCTCTAACTTTCTTGACCTCTTTCCAGAACAGTTTCTTACACTCCCTCCATTTTACACTTAGATTCCTTCCAAATTCCTCATCTACTCTTCTCTTACTTACCTTCAATACTCTCTTCACCACTCTTTTTCTCCAAGTACTGTACCTCACCCTTTTCTGTCTCTCTAAATCTTCATTCCCTCTACTACCCAACCACTCTCTATATGCTTTCTTCTTGTCTTCAATAGCTATTTTTACCTCTTCAGTCCACCATGCTGTACCCTTCACTCCCCTCCCTTTTCTCCTTACTCCGCACACCTCCTCACATGCTGCACATATCTCTTCCTTAAACACTTTGCTCACCTCCTCCACTCCTTCAGGTCAAACCTACCTAGTCGTCTCTACTGCTCTCTTGAACTCTTTCCTGATCTCCTCCTCCTGCAACCTCGCCACCCTCTTCTCCATTCCACCTTCCTCTCGCCTCCCTCCAGCTCTCCTCACCCACTGCTTTTGTATCTTAATTTTAGCTACTACTACATAATGGTGCGACAGACCCTCCCAATACCCCTATTCACCCTTGCATCCAGCACAGAATTCTTCATTCGTTCATCCACACATATACAGTATAATCAATCAGTGCCTTTGGTTCCTCCACTGTCTCATCCTTCCTCCTCCACACCACTTTCCATATGTACCTGTGTATCATTCTGTGTCAGAAGATGTTGGCTATCCACAGCCTCCTCCCCACACATACGTCCACAAGTGCATTAACATTCCCATTCACCTCTGACGGTACCCCCCACCCTCCTACCACTCCATCAACTTTCCTGTCATTCATGTTTTTTTTTGTTTTTTTTTATGGAAAAATTTAAGTTAATGTGAGCGCTCGTGAATCCACTTGGAGAAAAGGCGCTCGAACAAATATAATACCAGCATATTATTATTATTATTACTTTTATTCTCACCCACACAATCCTTGCACCCACAGAACCATAGTCTCTTACACCCTCCTTCCATTTGTTACTTACAAACAAACACGCACCTTTCGCTCCCTCACTCACTCCAGCACACACACCCATTCCACACTCCCACTCGCTCACATCTGTACCCCTCCATTTGGTCTCAGTCATTCAGTCAAGGGCATGCATCAAGGAATAATACACAGCAACTGCTCCATCACCGAAATCCACAGAAAAATAATGCAGACGACAAGAGCAAAAATCCGGGAAAATACAACGCACTTCAGACCCTAATATTTATAAATTCTCGCCACTCCCAGACTTCAACTTAGTTCCGCCGCATGCACGACTATTCAACTCACCAGAAATGCCAGGTGCAACTAGTGCATCTTATCCAACAACCCCAAACACAACCTCATCACCTGCTGTGCCCTTCATGCCCGGAGTCTCCCTGCATTGGAGATCTCCGCCAGAAGAGACCCTACCTATGCCAGTCAGACCCTCGCCAAGCAATCAGCCTGCTGGCTTGTATCCTATTTTTGGATATTTGACAGGTAGTCCTAAGCTAGAAAGGACAGATAGAAACTCTGAAAGTTTTCATAACACTCAATTTGGACATTCAGAAACATGCGGCACCAATGCCATTGGTCGAGAACAGTTCATTCGTAACCGGAATATAGGTTCGAGTCCCGGAGGGAAGAATGAAAACCTAATATTTAGTAGTGGCCCCGAAATCATTGACGATATGCCTATTAATATAATAGCTCTCTTTCAAGCACCCGTAGTCAGCCTGTTTGAAACACCCGCCGCTGGGGAAAGAGACTACATCATAAGTGCAATGCTAATTCTCAAAAATTAACCTAAAAGTTTTTATATTAAGACTTTCCAACTCGTGGATGTCTTTTGTGGATTCTACCTGAGACCCTGAACCTAGAGAAGCCATTCCTCCTTCAATGACATATCAAGATTAAACTCAAGACATCAACGAATGGGGAGGGGATGGAAGGGAGGGCCCTACATCGCCAATGATTTCGGGCCACTACTAAATATTAGGTTTTCATTCTTCCCTCTGGGACTCAAACCTATAATTTATTAATGGCCCCTCCGTCATTGACGATATGCCTGATATCTCAAGTCTGGAAGGGGACATTCGTGACAATATCTAAACCACTAACAAATTACCATAGGGAGAGAAAAAGAACCATATAACATTCTTAAGTCTTTTTTTTTTCTTTCTATATTCCAACTACTCCCTCTCGGGCATAGGCTGATAGCCTTTACACTCTACCGCTGAACACGGTGAGGCCCGTGAGGTCTTGTTCCAGTCTAGGGTGTGAGACATGCGAAACACCGATTCACGGTTCGAACCCTGAAATGCTGGGTGTGAAGGGAATTCATGGTCTCCTGAAAACTCCCCAGGCCCACTTAGGGTCAACCTTTCCTGGTGCCTGGCGCGGGGCTCGAACCTCTGAAGGGAGTTTAACCCTCCTAAAAACCCACAGGTTTTTGAGATGCCTTGGGTGGGGTTCGAACCCTGATTAGTGACCATGGCCCCTAGGTCAACCAGGCCCGCGCGCTAACCCACTGTCCTACCACGGACGTACAAAAGTATAGTAACCTTAGTCCGATTTGTAAGAACCAGGTGATAGTCTCGTGGTGATTCACGTGATGAAATGCTGGGTGTGAAGGGAATTCATGGTCTCCTGAAAACTCCCCAGGCCCACTTAGGGTCAACCTTTCCTGGTGCCTGGCACGGGGCTCGAACCTCTGAAGGGAGTTTAACCCTCCTAAAAACCCACAGGTTTTTGAGATGCCTTGGGTGGGGTTCGAACCCTGGTTAGTGACCATGGCCCCTAGGTCAACCAGGCCCGCGCGCTAACCCTCTGTACTACCACGGACGTACAAAAGTATAGTAACCTTAGTCCGATTTGTAAGAACCAGGTGATAGTCTTGTGGTGATTCATGTAATGAGTTTATTGGACTTCCCATCAACGACTATTTTACACTATACCTGACATCAACTCGGGTAGTACATTATTGGGGTTGCGGGATATTTTCGAGGGCATTACATTACATCCTTCTTTAACTAGGCTAGTCCCTAGCCTCTTTAAGGTCGTAAGGTATCGTAGCTGTATCATCTCAGCAATCTCAATATTGTTAGGGTCCGCGTGATGGGTGCTCTATGTAGCTACCAGATCATGTTCCGTGACTGCCACCAATGAAATGCTGGGTGTGAAGGTAATTCATGGTCTCCTGAAAACTCCCCAGGCCCACTTAGGGTCAACCTTTCCTGGTGCCTGGCGCGGAGCTCGAACCTCTGAAGGGAGTTTAAACCTCCTAAAACCCCACAGGTTTTTGAGATGCCTTGGGTGGGGTTCGAACCCTGGTTAGTGACCATGGCTCCTAGGTCAACCAGGCCCGCACGCTAACCCACTGTACTACAACGGACGTACAAAAGTATAGTAACCTTAGTCCAATTTGTAAGAACCAGGTGATAGTACTGACGTGTTAACAAAATTGTGTGTTGAATTCTATGATGAGGAAGTGATTGTGTCCTCCAAGAATAGACTGTTTGAACTATACTGCTGTTTGCGGATGATACAGTTCTGATGAGTGATAATGAATGGGAGTTGCAGGGTCTGGTAAATAAGTTTGGAACAGTGTGCAAAAAACGGAATTTGAAGGTAAATACGGGGAAGAGCAAGGTTATGGTCTTCGAAAGGGGTGAAGTCACAGAGTGTGAGGTGAAGCTGAACGGTCAGGCTATGGAGATCGTCAACTCTTTTAAGTATCTGGGCAGTGTGTTGAGTAAAGATGGGACTATGGATGAAGAGGTGCGGGAGAGGGTACAACAGGGGAAGAGGTTTGTAGGAACGCTAAAAGCAGTAACAAGAAATAGGGTGGTCAGTATGGAAGTGAAGAAGTCCTTGCATGACAGTGTGGTAATCCCGACACTGACTTACGGAAGCGAAGCATGGACGTTGGTTGAGAGACTCGGACCAAGAGTGAGAGCAGTGGAAATGAATTACTTAAGGAGTGCGTGTGGAGTTACATGGAGGGATAGACAGACTAATGAGGAAGTAAGAAGGAGGTGTGGTGTGGAGGTAGATGTGTTGGAAAGTGTGAAAAGGAACAACTTGAGATGGTTCGGCCATATGGAACGTATGGAAAGCGAGAGAATGACTAAGAGGGTGTACGAGAGCGAGGTGGAGGGACAGAGGGGGAGAGGTAGACCGAATATGAGGTGGAAGGATGGAGTGAGGAACTACATGAACGAAGGCGGTGCTGGTTGGGGGGAGGGGCGTCGACTGACTGGGGACAGAGGTGCATGGGGGCGGTTCGTTCGTGGCCACCCCTTCGGGGATCACGGCGTCAGGCAATAGATAGATAGAGATAGAACTGTGTGCTGACGACAATAGTGACCGGAACAGGAAAAGACAGGTTCCCAACAAAAATAGTGAGAATATTAAAGACATAATTAAGCTGATTCTGGAAAAAGGTAATAATATACCCACATTTGTTGCCCATAACCTTGGTAAACTCCCACCCATCCAATTTGATCATGTTGACGTTACTGTGCTCCTTAGTGAGATCAAGAAAACTCAGTCAGAAGTTGCTAATCTGAGAAAGTGTTCCTCAGCCCAAAATGACTGTATGAAGGACTTATTGAGTGCAACTGGTGATCTGAGTAGTAGAGTGCTAGTGATTGAGGACTACAGCCAATCCCAAGGAAATTTAATATCTTCAGGTGGCTTTCCCTCAAATAGGCCTAGGCCTACTGCATCTGTAACTGTCTTCGTGGTGAGATGCATAAGGTGTTGATTTTCGGTGTGAGCATCCTGGATTCGAATCCACGGACTGCCACATGTGTTTGTAAATTTCATTAATCGATTTTAGGAGTATAGTTGGTTGTTGGAAGGAACATAATAAATGACACTAATCCAGAGCCTATAAATACCACACCTGCAGTGTCCACTACCAGCCGCACTACATCAGATAGCGCCCCCTCCACTACACAGGAGACCACGGCCACATCCACAACTGACCACGACACAACGATTAGAACCGACGGCGACGACTCCGACGAGACAACCCGAAGGAGGCCTAACTCCGTTGAAACCTTTGCCACAGGGGAAATTACTGATGCCACCACCAGCTGCTCCACACCAGGTGCCGGTGGCGCCTCCTCCATCACACAGGAAGCCACAGCCATAACGAGTAGAACCAACGAGACAACCCGAGGTAGGCCTAACATCAACGTAACTTCTGCCACTGAGGAAATTAATGAAGTCAACCCTGCAGTGAGGAGCGTCGGAAGCGGTACACCCGCTATAATGAGCATAGCAACACCTGGGGCCTATAATGTAGCTGTACGTACAGGCAATGCGCAAGGCATCACTACAACACCTGCGACGGGAAGGAGCTCGACGACAATCCCTATCGACAGGATCACAACGCCTCCACCCTCAGGTGATGATAAGGGGGAGGGTACTGTTCAAGGACAATGGTTTAGGGTACATTCCACCAAAGGTAAAACTCATCACATACCTGAGGGGGAACAGAGGCTGAATGGAGGTACCGGTACTGGTACCACAAACAATGTTAGGAATTCTATGGCTGTGCAAATTCAACCTAGGAACTTTATGCATCAGGGGATTAAGGGTAAAAATAAAAGTACGGGGATAAGTACAGTTAAAAAAATGAAAAGATCACGCATAGCCAAAGTATTCGCGACAGGTTTTAAGCCAGGAGTGATGGCATCCGACTTGAAAGAATATCTCTCCAATAAACTCAGTCTTAGTATGGATGTTGAACCAATTATTCCCTGGTCTGATAGGCACACATATATTTCATTCAGAATAAACTGTGAGTGTCCAAATCCAGAGGTGTTTATGGATGAAGAACTTTGGCCAGAGGAAGCATCGGTGTACTGGTGGAGAGAACGTAGGGCACAGGTACCGGTACCGGTACCAACAAATGAGGACTCTATAACTACGGTAACCCACCCTCCCAACAACTCTTAATCATGGATATAAAGTCTACTTCATCTCCCAACAATTTGCGTATTGCTACTTATAACTGTAGGGGGCTCCCTAAAACCAACAGAGGGCTTCTCCTACGCCCTGATGTAGTAGACGTATTTAATACCAGTGATATTGTGTGCCTGCAGGAGACTTGGTATTTTAAACAGGATTTGGGTAACCTCAGTACTATCTGTGATCATTTTCATGGGTTTGGGGTCTCGACAACCGATGCTATGGATGGTCTAGTAGCAGGTCACCCACCGGGAGGAGTAGCTATTTTGTGGAGGGACTTTAGACAGCCGGGTTAAACCACTTGTAACAAATTTACCATGGTATACAGGTATAGAAATAGAAGATATCCAACGGAAAGTAGTTATTCTTAGTGTGTACTTGCCCTACCAATGTAATGAAAATGAAGAACAATACCTGGAATGCCTTGGAGAGCTAAGTGCTCTTTTACAAGAACTAAATACCACCTGCTACTCTGTAATAGGGGACTGGAATGCTAATCTGAAGGACATGAGTAACTGTCTGTTTGCTAGTCATATGACTAACTTCTGTGGTGAGCATGATCTAATTATCTCTTCTCAGCTCATGCTCCCTCATAGTAGTTACACATGTGTCAGTGCAGCATGGGGCTCAACGTCTTGGCTAGATCATACCGTAGCTAGTGCTGATTTCCATGATATGATAACAAATATGGAAATTCAGTATACATATACAGATGAAGATCATATCCCATTGACCTTAACAGCTAGTTTGGAAAGAGCGCCAGAATTAACCCAGTCAAACAATAGTGTAAATCTAAAACTGCCATGGGGCGGGCTTGACGAGGAGGAGTGTGAGCAATTTTGCACTTTAACACACACTCTCCTTTCTGAGCTTGATCCTGGCAGTGAGGATGCCATTACCTGTGAAGACCCCAATTGTGTTAATGCTAGTCATCAAGAAGAGGTCAGCAAGCTGTACAATAATATTATATCTTGTCTTACTAAGGCTAGTGACATAGTATTTCACAAGCATAACAAAAATTACTCTTTTTAACAAACCTGGGTGGAATGACCATGTTTCAGAACTATACCAGGCATCCCGAGATGCTCGTAGTGTATGGCTGGATCATAACAAACCGAGACAGGGACCCATTTTTGACATGTTCACCAGACTAAAGGCTAGATGCAAGTATGCAATCAGATATATAAAAAACAATGAAAATGTATTAAGAAGAGAAGCATTGGCCAAAAACTTTGCGAGCAAAGACACATTGGCCTTCTGGAAGGATATTGTGACATTAACCACTCCGTTAGAACCGCATGGCTTGTCCTACAGTGACTCGCTAGGATCGCCAGGGCAGTGGATGGGGCTACAGTTTATGTATTAGAGTGTGCTTTATTTCATATGAAAGCTCGTGTCATGGGCAGTCCAGAAAGGCTCTTTGTTTTCACCCATGTCAAGGCTTTATATATTTAATTGTAAAGTATATGTTTTATCATTAACTAGTAATGATGGGATCTGGGAGAGAGAGAGAGAGTAGAACAGAGTGAGGGAGCGCGCAGTGTTTTTGTCCCGCTCGATGACGTCACGGCTGGCTGCCTCGTGGGGGTTGGTGGAGAGAGGTCCTTACCATGCTGCTAGCTCCCTTTCTAGTGGCTAGAGGACTTGTAACCGCTTTTTTCCCACGCGCCTCGAGCTAGTGCGAGTATATATACAGTTCCTCGCCACTCTCTCCCTCAGATCTGGTTTCTAGAACGTATCCATCTTTTTTCCTTGCTACCTGTCCCCCGCTCCGCACCTGAGAATCTTTTCCTCTGCCTACCTCTCTCTTTTTTTCATATCTTTCACCACCTTTTTATTAATATTATACCCCCTCTGGTTAACTCTGCAAAATCAGCTTAATGCTGGCCAGTTGTATTGTGCGTTAAGGTCTGTGAAATGCTAGGTTTTTCCAGGTTAAATAGGAATGGGAATTTATCCCCAGGCTACCTTTAGGATCAACCTTTCCTGGTACCTGGCGCGGGGTACGAACCTCTGAAGGGAATTTAACCCCCCTAAAAACCCACAGGTTTTGAGATGCCTTGGGTGGGGTTCGAACCCTGGTTAGTGACGCACCACCATCACCACCAGGCCCGCGCGCTAACCCACTGTACTACCACGGACGTACAAAAGTATAGCAACCTTAGTCCGATTTTTAAGAACCACGGTGATGGTCTCTCGAGATGAGTTTATTGGACTTACCATCTACGACTATTTTCGAACCACGGTGATAGTCTCTCGAGACGAGTTTATTGGACTTACCATCTACGACTATTTTACGCTATACCTGACGTCAACTCGGGTTAGTATTATTGTGGGTGCGGGACATTTTCGAGGGCATTACACCACATTCCTTTTTAGTTAGGCTAGTCCCTAGCCTCGTAAGGTCGTAGGGTATCGTAGCCTTTTTACCTTAGCCATCTCAATTCTTGGTATAGGGTTCGCGTGACGGGTGCTCCACGTAGCTACCTGGTCACGTATCCCACCGCTGCCACCAATGAAATGCTAGGTTTTTCCAGGTTAAATAGGAATGGGAATTTATCCCCAGGCTACCTTTAGGATCAACCTTTCCTGGTACCTGGCGCGGGGTACGAACCTCTGAAGGGAATTTAACCCCCCTAAAAACCCACAGGTTTTGAGATGCCTTGGGTGGGGTTCGAACCCTGGTTAGTGACGCACCACCATCACCACCAGGCCCGCGCGCTAACCCACTGTACTACCACGGACGTACAAAAGTATAGCAACCTTAGTCCGATTTTTAAGAACCACGGTGATGGTCTCTCGAGATGAGTTTATTGGACTTACCATCTACGACTATTTTCGAACCACGGTGATAGTCTCTCGAGACGAGTTTATTGGACTTACCATCTACGACTATTTTACGCTATACCTGACGTCAACTCGGGTTAGTATTATTGTGGGTGCGGGACATTTTCGAGGGCATTACACCGGTGTAATGCCCTCGAAAATGTCCCGCACCCACAATAATACTAACCCGAGTTGACGTCAGGTATAGCGTAAAATAGTCGTAGATGGTAAGTCCAATAAACTCGTCTCGAGAGACTATCACCGTGGTTCGAAAATAGTCGTAGATGGTAAGTCCAATAAACTCATCTCGAGAGACCATCACCGTGGTTCTTAAAAATCGGACTAAGGTTGCTACACTTTTGTACGTCCGTGGTAGTACAGTGGGTTAGCGCGCGGGCCTGGTGGTGATGGTGGTGCGTCACTAACCAGGGTTCGAACCCCACCCAAGGCATCACCTCGAAAATGTCCCGCACCCACAATAATACTAACCCGAGTTGACGTCAGGTATAGCGTAAAATAGTCGTAGATGGTAAGTCCAATAAACTCGTCTCGAGAGACTATCACCGTGGTTCGAAAATAGTCGTAGATGGTAAGTCCAATAAACTCATCTCGAGAGACCATCACCGTGGTTCTTAAAAATCGGACTAAGGTTGCTATACTTTTGTACGTCCGTGGTAGTACAGTGGGTTAGCGCGCGGGCCTGGTGGTGATGGTGGTGCGTCACTAACCAGGGTTCGAACCCCACCCAAGGCATCTCAAAACCTGTGGGTTTTGAGATGCCTTGGGTGGGGTTCGAACCCTGGTTAGTGACGCACCACCATCACCACCAGGCCCGCGCGCTAACCCACTGTACTACCACGGACGTACAAAAGTATAGCAACCTTAGTCCGATTTTTAAGAACCACGGTGATGGTCTCTCGAGATGAGTTTATTGGACTTACCATCTACGACTATTTTCGAACCACGGTGATAGTCTCTCGAGACGAGTTTATTGGACTTACCATCTACGACTATTTTACGCTATACCTGACGTCAACTCGGGTTAGTATTATTGTGGGTGCGGGACATTTTCGAGGGCATTACAGTCTGATATAACCCATGTATGTTAGTTGTTAAGATAAGTGGATCACGAAGCATTGGTTGGCATTTATATTGTTTAAGTACTGCTTCCTTTAATTATTAGTGTTCTGCTGGATTATATAATGCTAGACTAGGAGTCTGATATTATAAGGTATTGTTTCCTATGAGTGCTGGCTTTAGTTAAAAGCTGCACGACATACCTGAGAACTGGAGTTGATTGAGTAAATTCTAGTCTGTGTGCCATTGAGAGTAGAGCATGCACGAATGAGGGCTTTTTGCCTATACCATTCTGCACTGTTCTAAGCTCGTTGTTTGTCTTTGAGGTACGCCAGGAGAACGCTTAATACTTCGGTATTAAGGTTTCTCAAGAGAGCTACCCTTCCCTATAACGTAATATTTGACGCACAGACTTGAGATTTGCACTAGGCTATGCGGCATGCCATGCGCACCAGTATCTCGTATCATTGACTCTAGCTAGACTTTATCAGTCACAGTAGACATTAAGTATATTAACCTAATTACTCTTTTTATGCATACCCATTTATGATTACACAAGAATTTCGCAGCCTAGGTTGATGTATGGAGACACAAACGACTTAGGCTCTATTTGTTGATAGGAATACTGCATTGTCGTTGCGATTATTATTGTTGTAGTGTTTAGGATATTCTTGGCTCCGACGGCATTATATATTCTGCCTTTTTGTGTGCATAGCCTGCACGAGCATTGTTCCGCTGCCTGCCTTTTTGGGTTCCATTTCCGATACGAGCATCTTTATAGCATCTAACATTTAAAGAAGATTCCTTGTTAGTGTTGAAGGACTTTAGTGCACTTTCTTTCATGCAGGAGTGCCTGACATTTATTGATTAAAGTAACGTAAGCTGTAACTTCTCTTACCACCTTACTCAACACACCACACCCCATCCTAATCCATTCCAACCCCCATCTCCTGCTCCCCAATCCCCACCCCCACCTCACCCATCCCAACCTCCAGCCCCTCCCTCACCCCCACCCCATCCTCGTGCAGCAGCACCCAACATACATCGTGCACATAACATTAACATTCTCCAATTGAACATAGATGGCATTAACACAAAGAAACACGAACTCTCACACTTCATCAAAGAACACAACATACACATTGCCATCTTACAAGAAACAAAACTCCGCACATCACAAAAAACACCCACATTTCATAATTTCATCACCATCAGACAAGACCGGGCTGTCGGCGGGGGCGGTGGACTCATCACCCTGGTACACAATGAAATATCATACATAGTAACCAGTGTACAAACCAAATCCCTCCTCCCCCCAAATGATAACACAACAGAAATACAATCAATTAAAATACGCACTGGCAACAAATCCAACATAACCATCATAAACACATACATCCCTCCCCAAACATCCCCTACAGTACCAAATGAATACAGACCACACTTACAACACATCACAAACACCCCACACATCATCCTGGGTGGTGACTTCAACGCCAAGACGTCGGCCTGGTTTGTCGACAACCCCGACACAGACTACAAAACCAAACAGATAACCTCATCATCCTTAACGACATCCATCAACATACCCATATTCCTCACCAAGCCCTCTATAACCCATCATCTCCAGACATCACCTTTTGCTCCCCAGAACTCGCCCCCACAACATCCTGGAGGGTGGTCAGAACCTTAGGCTCTGACCACCTCCCGATCATTATCACCACCAAAACCAGACTCACCCCAGCTAGCCACAAACACACATACACCAATTATAAAAGAGCTAACTGGGAAGCATTTACAAATGAGACAGAACAACACTTCACAACTCTAAACAGTACACCCATCACTAACATCAACAATGCTGTACACATACTCAATAAAACTATCCAAAACGCTGACAAGAAACACATTCCAAGAGGTAACAGAAAAAGACACAACCCCAACTTCACACCAGAAATTCAAAACCTCATCAGACAACGCGACACACTGAAACACTCCCCAGCACCCCACACACAAGACATCACACAACAAATTCAAGCACTCAACATCCAAACTAACAACAAAATACAAGAACAACAAAAACTAAATTGGAATAACTTCCTACAAACACTTGATCACAAAACAAACCCCAAAAAACTCTACAAAACACTAAACAGCATCACACTTTCCAACAGCAACACAACACAATCACATACTGCAATCACAACAACAGACTCTACTCCTTCATGTAAACAACAAGCAAACACTCTCATCAATCACTTCTCACATGTCAGCCACCTAAAACCTCACAAAGACGACCGACGTGTCATCTGACGTAAGAGACAATTCCCCACAGACCCTGACTATATACCCTTCACCAATCACCAGACAAAGCATATCATCAACAATCTCAAGCACTCACCCGCCTGTGGCCTAGACAACATAAGCAACATACACCTCAGACACCTGGGACCACAAGGCATACAAACACTCACTAACATATCAAACTACAGCTATTCACACAACACAATACCAGACATTTGGAAGCATGGTATCATCATCACATTCCCCAAACCCAACAAAGACCCCATGCTACCCTCCTCGCACCGCCCCATCACACTCCTTTGCTCCCCCTCCAAAGTCATGGAACGCCTAGTATTACAACTAATTACACCCGACCTACCCCTAGCTCCAACACAACACGGCTTTAGGCCACTGCACTCCACAAACACTCTTCTCACAGACCTTACACAAAAAGCTTTTGACGGCATCAACTCAGCTAGACCACCACACAGATCACTATTAGCCACACTCGACATTAGTAAAGCCTTCGATGCCATCCCCCGCCACAACCTAACAAACAAAATCTACAACACAAACATGCACAACAACACAAAAAGGTGGCTGGCCAACTTCCTAGCAGGCAGATGTGCACACGTATCTTTTGCCGGTCAGTCATCTAAAATCAGAAACTTTCCAAACGGAGTCCCACAAGGATCCGTCCTATCGCCCGCACTCTTCAATCTGTACATGCACGATATAACTACACCCAATACTCCCCAAATAAACTTAGCCTCCTATGCAGATGACATAACACTCACATGCACACACCATGACCCAAGAAGAGCAACAGATCTCCTTCAACCCTATCTCAACACACTACATGGCTGGTGCACTACAAACAGACTTAATCTAGCCCCAGCCAAATCCACCGCAACCCTGCTCACAAGCTGGACAGGTGAACACGAATACATTCCTCAACTCACCATAAACAACACACCCCTAACACATACACACACACCCAAAATCCTAGGAGTAACATATGATACTCATATGACATTCAAACAGCACACCACAAACATTAAAAAGAAACTGACACCCAGACTTAACGCCCTCAGGTCACTTGCTCACACAAAATTTGGACACAACAAAGAAACTACCACCACAGTATATAAACAATACATAAGATCAGTAATGGAATACGCAAGCCCAGCCTGGGCTTCTACCTAGCTGAAACACATCATAAGACCTTACAGACTATTCAAAACAAAGCCCTGAAGATCATTACAGGCTGCACAGCTACTACACCCACAGATCATCTACATCAAGAAACAAAAATCCTTAAAGTCAAAGACCATCTGGACATGAGAGGCACTCAATTCCTGGCAGCAGCCTCCACGAACCAAGACCACCCACTAAACTACATGGCAACACACCCACAGACACCAAGAAATATCAAAACAACACCCAGCACACGGTATCACACACAATTATTGTCCTCTCTCCCTCCCTGCCCACCCCGAACCAACTTCCAGAAGCACATCCATACTCATATCTCTCGCCAATCCATCCACTCACTCACAGACAACACGCAGCTGCATGCACGACCTCCCGAAATCCATCCTTCCGAATCCTCCCTCCCTCGCGAGGACAGAGTCCACCTGGCCAGGCTGAGATGCGGACACCATCCAGCTCTCCTGAGCTATCAGAAGAGACTGGATGACTCCGTTGTCGACGCCTGCCCGGGATGTAACACAGCACCCCATACCATTAAACACATCATAGAAGACTGCATTTCACACAACCACTTACGCCAACAACACAACCTACACTCAATGAGAGCTCTGTGGGAAAGCCCGATCGTGGCCATGGCCTTCCTCAGGGACTCGGGGCTGTTCGGCCAGGCAGCTTAGGGAACAACAACAACAACAACAACCACCTTACTTTGCATACCATAACCAAGCACCTTCGGTTATAGGTAGTAATAGGCTGTTTTCACATAACATTAAGCCTAGAGTAGACGCACATTTATTGAGAGTTTGATAGCCTATTATTGCATATAGAACTCTGTAGAGTATTTGTGTTCTTTGTTCACTGGGAATATACATCAGAGGTTGGAGCTAGCGCTTTCCGTTGTAACATTTATGCCATTACTAGTCCAATGAATAAGAGCCCTGATATATTTGAACCCCAGTCGTAACAAATGGCGACCTTACCTAGGATTTGGTGAACCTACATTTATTAGCAGGGAACATTTGTTGTTTTGGAGAATATTTTGCGGGGATCAGCAAGAATAATTTTTTTTTGCAACATAGTATAGCCCTTGAGTATTTCCGAGAATTTTTGTGTGTATATCGAGGTATAAGAGTTTGGGGTGCTTCTTTTCTGAATATTGTGGTGAGAAATTTTTGTGAGCATCATGTCTTATACCGGATCAGAGGAGAATGGAGACACAGTACGTCATATCGAAACTGAGGAACAGCAGCATGATGAAAGGGTTAATCGGGTGAACTGTGAGGAGGATGCTAGGATATTTTTGCAATGGCCTGTTACTGCCGAGCGGTTGGAGGGTATGGATCGGTACGGTCTTCAATGCCTGGCCACAGCTATCGGTCATGCGGTTACTAGCAGCATGACCAGGGATAACTTGATAACGTGTGTACTGGGCAGGGTGACTGGTGAGCGAGATGGGTTGAGTGCTCAGAGCCCTTCGGCCATGCTTCCCCTACACTCGACTCCCAGCCATCCCAGTGGTTTGCCGACCCCGGGTACGCTTCCGCAGTTGGGTGGTGACTGGCAGGGTTGGTTGCCCCTGGGGGGACCACCGGTAATTTCAAACATTGTAGCACCTTCACCTCCTCAAGGGTTATCTCCAGAATTATTGTTTAAGCTCGAATTAGCTAAGCTTCAGCATCAGCAGCAAATAGAATTAGCCAAGATAGATGAGAGAGCCAAGATAGAAGAGAGAAAAACTATCAGTCAGCAGCACATAGAGCTAGCAAAAATCCAAGCTGACTTAGAGTCGACTAGGTACTGTGCCGACATGGACGTAGAGAAGTCGCGAGTAGAGGCAACGGGACAGCGACTTGGGGCTGGTAACCGTGTTCATGAGCAGTCTCTCTCGCACTTATTGAAACTGGTTCCGGTGTTTGATGAGAGTGGTGTAACAGAATTTTTCACACGCTTTGAGAAGAAGTGCCAGGAACACCAGTGGCCAGAGAATAAATGGGCAGCACTTGTATCCTCTAGATTAATAGGCAAGGGTCTTAAAGCCTACGATGCGTTACCTTTGGAGTTATGTATTGTGTACGAGGATCTCAAGGAGGCTGTCCTGAGGGCTTACGAACTGCAATCAGAAACGTACCGTTTGAAGTTCCGGGGTGTAACTAAGGGAAGAGATAGCACCTTTTTGGAACACGCCCGGGACTTGTCCGATGCTATGGGGAACTGGCTCCGATCTGAGAAGGTCACAACATTTGATGAAATTAAGCAGTTAATGATGTTGGAGCAGTTCTTTAAGAGCACGGGCGGTGATCTAACTTTGAACTTAAAGGAGAAAAACCCAAGAACTCTAGTCGAAGCAGCAGAAATGGCTGATCGACGGCTGTCGTTGATTCGGGGTTGCGGGTCCTCACAGAAGTACGATGTAAGTGCTAAGGAACGTTATCCTCCCCCTCCCCGTAACAATGACACATTTAAACAGAAGAGCCATGAAACTAAAACTGAATCCAAACCTTACACCACACCGTATGTGAAAAGTCAGGGGCCTTTTACATCACAGTATAAGCCGAAACCGAAATTTATGTGTTTTAGTTGCCACCAGGAGGGTCATAAGGCAAATGAGTGCCCTAGTCGACCTCCTCCGGCAGCCGTGTCTTTTGCTCACGGCATTGGAGTGTTCAAGAGGATATCGGAGTTTGTTAGAGGCATTTCTTCCGAGGTAAATACACTGCCAGTGCAGAAGGATCCGGAAGGCTTATTGCCTGTCCGTGATGCCTTTAGTGACCACAGGGGACTCGGTTGTGTGGAGTGGGGGGGTAGAAGACATGAGGTGAGAATTTTGCGTGACACTGGGGCATCGCAAACACTGTTGAGAAATTTCACTGGTAAACCTGTCAATACGGCGCGGGTGGTTGTGGTTCAGGGAGTTAATGCGACAAGGTCATACCCGCTTGTAAGAATGAAGGTGGAAGTTGATGGTGTGACTCGTGACCTGGATGTAGGAATTGTGGAGAAGTTACCTGTTGGAGGCGTCGACCTCCTTCTCGGCAACGACTTTGCGGGACCTACTTCTGAGGCTCCACCCTTGGTCGTTGCCGAGAAGCCGGCCGACGTGAGTAGGGAGGAGCAGGAGTGGGTTGAGAAGTGTCCGGTGCAGCCTATGGCGTGTGTTGTCACCGGAGATCCTGCATCCAGGGAGTCACATTCTGGTCAACAATCTTTAGATCACCTACTTCTGAGGCTCCACCCTTGGTCGTTGCCGAGAAGCCGGCCGACGTGAGTAGGGAGGAGCAGGAGTGGGTTGAGAAGTGTCCGGTGCAGCCTATGGCGTGTGTTGTCACCGGAGATCCTGCATCCAGGGAGTCACATTCTGGTCAACAATCTTTAGATCAGCGGAGGAAGGGTACCGAGAAGGGGTTGAAAGTTGATGCGGTTGAGAGTTTAGTATCAACGGACCTTCTCGGGGACTCAGTATTAGGACCAAATATCGAGTCTGAAGAAGACCCAGTAACTGTTCCTGAAGGGGCAGAGGATGGGCTTAAAAAGACGAAAGAGTTGAAGGAGGACAGTGATGCACAGTCGGGAGATGTGGCAACAAGGTACCCTGATGCGTACCCTATGAGAAATGGGTCGGCGAAGACGGTGGTCCGTAGCTTGCTAGTGTATTTTTCCCGGTATGGTTACCCGCAGGGGATTCAGTCAGTCCAGGGACCCAACTTCACTTCTAGCCTCTTGGTTCAAGCAATGCCGCAGCATGAGATTGTTGGGATTGTGTCATCTGCGTATCATCCGGAGAGCCAGGGTGTGTTAGAGCGATGGCACTCAGCCTTGAGATCTGTGCTTCGTTGTTGTTGCTTTGAGGGTGGGAGGGATTGGGATCTTGGCCTGCCATGTGTTTTGTTTGCTGTGTGGGAGGTACCTGGGGAAAGTTTGGGATTCAGCCCTAATGAGCTCGTCTTTGGACACCGTGTCAGAGGGCCTCTCCATATGGTTGAAGAAGTATGGGAGGGCGCAGAAAAACCTTGTTCTATGCTCAAGTGTGTCCTCAACAGTCGAGAACGGATGTTGCGCAGTCTGGAGTTGGCTGGCCATAATATGACTAGCTCTCAGGCCCTCAGGAAGGACAGGTACGACCTCAAGGTTGAACTCAGGGAGTTTCACGTGGGTCAGGTGTTGATTCTACTGCCCCTTGTAGGTCACCCCTTATCCGCGAAGTACGCTGGTCCTTATAGGGTGGTGGAGGAGCTATCAGACCTGGTTTACTTGGTAGCCACTCCAGACAGACGGAAGCGCAATCAGTTATGTCATGTTAATCCCATGAAGGAGTATGGGAGGCACCCCCCTGAGCCTCTCACTGTGCCTGTGATGACGTTTAGCAGTCAAAGTGGAGAAGGAGAACGGGACAGTCAAGCTCAGGTGGAGGATAACTGGAAGGATAAGAAGTTCAAATGGGCGCCTGAGTGTGAGAAGGTGTTTAGAGAAGTAAAACACCTGTTGTGCACTCACCCGATCCTCAGGGCCCCTGACTTTAGCCTACCTTTCCAACTAGCAACGGAGGCTAGTGGTGTGTGGGCTGGTGCCGTCCTTGTGGAAAGGGACGATGATGGGCTGGAGCATCCTGTTAGTTTCTGCTCGGAGAAGTACAATTCGGCCCAGGGGAGCTGCTCTGTTGTCGAGGAGGAGCTGCTGGCGGTTGTGCTTGCGCTGGGGCATTTCGAGGTCTATGTTCCAGCCTATGGTCCGGTCGTTGTAATTTACCCAGATCATCACCCTCTCAAGTTCTTGGACCAGTTTCACAATCGGAATATGAGGCTGACCAGGTGGTCACTAAGGTTATTGGTATATAACCTGGACATACGCCATATTGCCGGTTGTGACAACGTGGTTGCAGATGGTCGTTTAAGGGTATATGATCCTGGGTAGATTGACACACGGGTAGCCTCCTGCTTTAGTTTGGATAGTATTTTGCGCTTGGTGCTTGTTGGCTCGCGGTTGTAGCCCAGCGTATTGGGTCGTAAAGCAGGAGTTGAGCGTTTGGTATAGAAGAAAAAACTAGGCTTGCCCCTATAGTGCAGCCGAAATAAACAAATTATAAACATAAAAATCAAATAAAAACTCTTTGATAGTTGAATTTTTTTAGTATGTTATAGCAGTAATTCTGAGTTGCACTCCTCTCAGAATGCTGGGCTAGAGAAGCTCGCTCTTGAGGAGCATAACTACATATAATTTAACCTATTGTGTTGGGGAGGGTTATAATTTTGAAAAATGTTTTGTTGAAGAACTGGGCCAGATATTTTACTGCCGCTGGGTGATGGGAAGTGGAAATATAGCATGGGTTCTAACCATCAGATTTTTGTGAGCCTTGGGGCCTCTGAGAAAAATCTTGGGGGGGGGGGTGTGACGTTAACCACTCCGTTAGAACCGCATGGCTTGTCCTACAGTGACTCGCTAGGATCGCCAGGGCAGTGGATGGGGCTACAGTTTATATATTAGAGTGTGCTTTATTTCATATGAAAGCTCGTGTCATGGGCAGTCCAGAAAGGCTCTTTGTTTTCACCCATGTCAAGGCTTTATATATTTAATTGTAAAGTATATGTTTTATCATTAACTAGTAATGATGGGATCTGGGAGAGAGAGAGAGAGAGTAGAACAGAGTGAGAGGGAGCGCGCAGTGTTTTTGTCCCGCTCGATGACATCACGGCTGGCTGCCTCGTGGGGGTTGGTGGAGAGAGGTCCTTACCATGCTGCTAGCTCCCTTGCTAGTGGCTAGAGGACTTGTAACCGCTTTTTTCCCACGCGCCTCGAGCTAGTGCGAGTATATATACAGTTCCTCGCCACTCTCTCCCTCAGATCTGGTTTCTTGAACGCATCCATCTTTTTTCCTTGCTACCTGTCCCCCGCTCCGCACCTGAGAATCTTTTCCTCTGCCTACCTCTCTCTTTTTTTCATATCTTTCACCACCTTTTTATTAATATTATACCCCCTCTGGTTAACTCTGCAAAATCAGCTTCATGCTGGCCAGTTGTATTGTGCGTTAAGGTCTGATATAACCCATGTATGTTAGTTGTTAAGATAAGTGGATCACGAAGCATTGGTTGGCATTTATATTGTTTAAGTACTGCTTCCTTTAATTATTAGTGTTCTGCTGGATTAGATAATGCTAGACTAGGAGTCTGATATTATAAGGTATTGTTTCCTATGAGTGCTGGCTTTAGTTAAAAGCTGCACGACATACCTGAGAACTGGAGTTGATTGAGTAAATTCTAGTCTGTGTGCCATTGAGAGTAGAGCATGCACGAATGAGGGCTTTTTGCCTATACCATTCTGCACTGTTCTAAGCTCGTTGTTTGTCTTTGAGGTACGCCAGGAGAACGCTTAATACTTCGGTATTAAGGTTTCTCAAGAGAGCTACCCTTCCCTATAACGTAATATTTGATGCACAGACTTGAGATTTGCACTAGGCTATGCGGCATGCCATGCGCACCAGTATCTCGTATCATTGACTCTAGCTAGACTTTATCAGTCACAGTAGACATTAAGTATATTAACCTAATTACTCTTTTTATGCATACCCATTTATGATTACACAAGAATTTCGCAGCCTAGTTTGATGTATGGAGACACAAACGACTTAGGCTCTTTTTGTTGATAGGAATACTGCATTGTCGTGGCGATTATTATTGTTGTAGTGTTTAGGATATTCTTGGCTCCGACGGCATTATATATTCTGCCTTTTTGTGTGCATAGCCTGCACGAGCATTGTTCCGCTGCCTGCCTTTTTTAGTTCCATTTCCGATACGAGCATCTTTATAGCATCTAACATTTAAAGAAGATTCCTTGTTAGTGTTGAAGGACTTTAGTGCACTTTCTTTCATGCAGGAGTGCCTGACATTTATTGATTAAAGTAACGTAAGCTGTAACTTCTCTTACCACCTTACTTTGCATACCATAACCAAGCACCTTCGGTTATAGGTAGTAATAGGCTGTTTTCACATAACATTAAGCCTAGAGTAGACGCACATTTATTGAGAGTTTGATAGCCTATTATTGCATATAGAACTCTGTAGAGTATTTGTGTTCTTTGTTCACTGGGATTATAGATCAGAGGTTGGAGCTAGCGCTTTCCGTTGTAACATTTATGCCATTACTAGTCCAATGAATAAGAGCCCTGATATATTTGAACCCCAGTCGTAACAATATTAAAAAAAAACATAATAGCTGCACACCTCTACCCGTTAGTGTAGATGGGATCTCTGGTACTAATAACATAGCCAATCTTTGGAAAACACATTACCAAACTTTGTTTAACTCTGTTGGGCACCAAGGAAATACCATTGCTACTACAACAGAGTGTAACAAAGAAGAAAAATATGACACAATTAAAGTTACAAGTGAAAAAATCAAGGCTGCAATAAGTAGGCTAGATGCTAACAAATCCTGTGGTTTTGATGGTATATATGCTGAACATTTGAAGTACTCCTCCACTCTCCTCTTGGAGAAACTCAGCAGTTGCTTTACCAGCTTTCTAATCCATGGTTTCCTACCAGAATCTATGATGTCCGTTACCTTGATACCAGTAATTAAAGACGAGGCTGGCAAAATTACATCAAAAGACAACTATAGACCTATTGCCCTTGCCAGTATTGTAAGTAAGATATTAGAGTTAATCATTTTAGACAGAATCTCAACTAATAGTAATCAATTTGGTTTTAAAAAGAATCATGGTACGGACCAGTGCATCTACACTCTGAAGGAGCTAGTGGATGGGTACATCAAAATGAACAGCTCTATTTTTGCATGCTTTCTTGATGCTAGTAAGGCATTTGACGGAGTCTGCCACAATATCCTGTTTGATAAATTAGCAACAAGGGGAGTGCCATCCTATATACTGAGAATCTTGAAGTACTGGTACGCCAATCAAACATTTAATGTAAGATGGGGTAACATTATTTCGGATTCCTTTACAGTAACCAATGGAGTGAGACAGGGTAGTATTCTCTCACCTTACTTATTCAATGTATATATGGATGAATTAAGTGATAAATTGAATAAAGAGCAGATTGGATGTTATGGTGGGAATAAAATCATCAACCATCTCATGTATGCTGATGATCTGGTCATTATTGCACCGTCTTCTGCGGGTCTGAGCAAACTTCTTGATATATGTGAATCTTTTGGTAGTAAACATTGTGTTAAATTCAACCCACTGAAAAGTGCTGTTCTTATATTTAGATCAAAATTACTGTATAAAAGTAAACTGCCAAATTTCTCACTCAATAATCAAATTATTCAAGAAGTAAACAAAATAAAATACCTGGGACACATTATCTCAAACGATTGCTCAGATGATGCAGATATCGGCCGTCAGCGCAGACAGCTATATTTACGTGGTAACACCATCTTGAGAAAATTCCACATGTGTAATTGGGAAACTAAAGTCACTTTGTTCCGGACATATTGTTCCTCTATGTACACGGCCCATTTGTGGTGGAAGTATAAGAGAGCCACCATAAATGGTCTGTGTACATCCTATCATAATATACTCAAGATGTTCATTGGTCTCTCTAAATATGAAAGCACTAGTATGGTGTGCACACTGTTGGATGTGCAGTGCTGTCGGGCTGTCATCAGGAGACTGGTGTACAGATTTTCGCAGCGACTGCAATCCTCCAGTAACACGCTGATTGTAGCTCTTTGGTCTAGTGATCATATCTATGAATCCCGTATTATATCTCACTGGCAGAAGCTGCTGCACACATAGTATGTACTGTAATATATAGGTCTAATTGAACTATGAGCAATGATCTGTGCAATAGGTGTTAACCAACATTGAGCAATAGCCTTAGTTAGCCTATCTGTGTTATATTGTGACAAAATGTGATATGTGCTCTATTCTATAAATAGGCCTACTGTATATTTTATTTTATTGTTTCTTTATTAATATATCTTTGTGTATAAATATTATCTGTGCTCTGACGAGAAGTGTATGTGATATGGACCATTAGGTCGTACTGTATTTATACTGTATCTATCTTATGTGTCTGGAATAAAGAATTATTTTTATTATTATATTATTATTATTATTATAGTCTCGTGGTGATTCACGTGATGAGTTTATTGGACTTCCCATCAACGACTATTTTACACTATACCTGACGTCAACTCGGGTAGTACATTATTGGGGTTGCGGGATATTTTCGAGGGCATTACAAACCCAACTCCATCTCTGAAGCTGCTTCGCCTCTGCGCTTCACAGTCTCACTCCCCAGGCTCGGACCCTCACTCTCAGAACGCCACCTATTGAGCAATTAACTCGCTACATACAATAATCTAGAAAAAATGGAAAGAAAAGCAGTGCGTTGCTTCGAAGAAGTTCTGCTTATAAGTAACCATACAGGTACATAATATTATGTTAAAGAATATTACATTGAGATTCAATACAAATTGTTTTCCAAGAAAATCTTTTATTCTTGTCCAACATTGTAAAGGCACAAATAAATAATTTGAATATATCTCTTGTCCTTAAAATTAATTTGTACATACTATATATTTTGTACAATTTAAACTTAAGATTAAACTTAACTTTAGTAGCACACAGACCAACTAGACCCGCTGGCGCAAGGCCACACAGGTAAATTTTGGTTTATCCAAAGCCACAGATAGGTATCGCATCATGAAAGTATGATTGGAAGCCCACAACTTAGTGTTGGCTATGTCATCAATTGAATAATTATGCAAAAACCGCAAAGAGACTTCCCACTTCCTGATGTCGTGGGCCCTTCCCACTACACCAGGATTACTTTCACGAATTAAATCTACGAGTAAAGAAGCCAATTTTCTTCTTGTGATGCGAGTACCTGTACTATTGACCCATAAGGCTCCCTGCTGTTGTGGCTGTGACACCCTCAGAAACTTTATTAAAGCCTGAACAGGGCATAAGACATGGTGTGTAGTCCTGCGTTTAAGCGCTGGGACTGTAAACTCAGAAAAAACATGATTACTATGTTCGTTCTTAGCAACAAACGTGGGAGATGGAGCAATTTGTACATTATCATTGAGTCTCCCAAACCTGAGGCAATTAGGCTCGTTGCTCATCGCCGCCAGCTCAGACACTCTGTTACCTGTGGCCAAAGCCATAAAGAACACAGCCTTCTTTAATAGTGAGTCAAAATCCGGTGCATGATTATATTTGCACGAGTGACCAGGTAGGCATGAGCTGACGGGGTGGTGGGCGAAGCTTGAAACATGCCCTCATGAACCCTTTCTCCTCCGCCTGCGGTATAGATAGCCCTGTTAGGTAAAAAAAGGGAGTTCTAATAGCACACAAATGATTCTTCAGTGTAACTACAGAAAGGCGTTTTTGTTCAAACAAATAGTCCAAATACTTGAAAACCAAAGATACTGATGCGTCAGTTTGCGCCGTTTCTACTATCCAGGTTGTGAAAGGCTTCCAATGCGATTGATATTGTCTCCTGGTAGACATAGTATACTGATTAAGGAATTTATTAGTGACGCTCTCTCCATACGGAGTTAACCATTTGGCATTTTGAATGTCCAAAAGGCAAAAGTCAGCGAGGTCTTTAGGTTGCCAATTGTCTCCAAGTGGAAGTACGAGATCGGGAGTGACACCGGTTTCTCGCGCCACATTTTCAACTGGTGGTACCACACCTGAGCCGGCCATAGAGGCGCGATCATCGAGACTAAGACCGGTAACCCCGTAGTTTGTGAACTACCTGACACATGAGTGAAGCGTCTGGAGGCGGAAAAAGATAGATGGAATTCCACCTGTTCCAGTCCTCCAACAATGCATCTGGACCCCCTGCCGAAGTCATTTCCTGGCGGATTAGGTAGAAAGGAAGCCTGTGGTTTTCCTTGGACGTGAATAGATCCACTTGTGGATGGTATGGCTCTGCAATCATCTGGTTGAAGATGCTTTGCTTGATTGCCCATTCTACTTTGGTGCTCTGTCGCCGGGACAGTGCGTCCAGACGTTCGCTACGCCTGGGAGGTATGATGCATGGAGATGAATGTTCAGCTCTTCGGCCAGAACAAAAATCTCTTCTGACAACTCTAGCAACTTCCGAGACCTCGTTGACCCTTGCTTTTGAATGCAGGACACCACATTCAAATTGTCCATTCGAAACGCTATTGATTCCCCCCGCATGGAGCCGTGAGTTTGAAGGAAAAATAAAGGGACTATAAGAGCTCTTGCTCGTTGATATGAAAATTCTCGGTTTTGGACCAAAGACCCTGACCCTGATGGCCTAGGCTTGACTGATAACCCCAGCCTATTGTCCATACCGTAGGTGGGGGAGAAGCCCACATCGTTATTGAGTGGAACATTTCTCTCCTCGCCCAGACCAACAGTAAGTCGTGAATTAATGGAGGAATTTTCCACAACTTTCCCGCCGGCAATAGCGGGAAATATTTGTTTCCTTCCAAGATTAATCTCTTTACTTTCAATCGACCCAACTTTACAGTTAGTTGAATCCAATTGAGAGAGCCGACCAGGGATTCCCACGTCTTCTCGTAGTGTTCAGACTGTGGAGAAACATAAACAATTTCTTTCGAAATCTGTTGCAGTTGTCCACACTCTGACTGAGAGTAAGATTGGCTGTGTCCCAGACTAGACCTATCCACTGAATTACCCATGTGGGAACAAGATGCAACTTTGCCAAGTTGACCTTGAAACCTAGGGATTGTACATGGTTTATAATGTGATTGACATGGATATTGCATAGACTCTCTGACTCCGCCACTACCAGCCAGTCGTCTAGGTACCACAACACCTTGATTCCCTGATTTAACATCGGCATGAGGGCCTGCCGGACTAATTTTGTAAATATTCTTGGTGCAAGGTTCAACCCGAATGGCATTCTCTGAAAGACATGTCTCTTGCCTGATCTTCAATGCGAGGAATATCTGGAACCATTTGTTTACCGGGACATGACAATAGGCGTCTATCAGGTCTAACGAGCACATCCAACCTTGCGGCGGAAGTGTTAGCCTGATGTGATTCACAGTGAGCATCCTGAACGATGTGTTGTGAATGTGTCGATTCAGACAAGACAGATCTATGACTGGTCTCATCTGAATGCTGTCCCTCTTTGGTACGAGAAAAAGTCTGGACGTGAAAACAGGGCAAGTTGGATTGACCGGGACAATGATATGCTTGGTGATCATTTCCTGGACTAGTGACTCCACCTCTAGAGAAACATGATTGACTTCTAGAGTTTGACATAAACGAGGTCGCTGGAGCCACCGCCAGGTGATGCCCTTGTGTACCACTGTCCTTGTCCAAGTTCGCCGGGGCCAGGCCCGGTGACACACCCGAAATTACCCAGTTACTTGACTGTGTCTGTCCGGTGGAACTAACCTCGGATCCAACTCGCCCTCGATAGGCCCCGGGAGAGAGAGAGTTTGAAGTGTGACTAGTTTTTTTATGGTGGAGGGGTAGGGTAAGACGGCTGACTGGCTTTGGCAGATGTCGATCCCTGACCTGATCTGTGTTGTGACTTATTCTTATACCACTTCCCCGATTGTTTTCCGTGTTTTGAGCCGAGTATTTCCCTGCGCCGGGGGTGACATGGGACCCTAAAAGGGCTTAGGCCCACTAGGCTGGGACTTACCACTGCTCTTAGGCTTGGAGTACGGTTTCTTAAGTGTTCCTTCCTAGCCTGGGAAGTACTAGGCTGGATGCTGTCAACCATATTGTAAACTGCCTTCCAAGTCTCAGGGTTAAGCAAAGATGAAGTTAACACCGGTGAAAGGTTTTCCCGGCGACTAATGTCGTCCGGTAACTTTTTCACTATATACACTCTCAGGTCCTGACGTGCACGAACAGCCTCCAACAAGGCTATCCATATGTCCCCCAAAGACTGGATAGAATTTTGTAACAGAAGCTGCCGGGATAAGTCCGTGGCCTTCCTAACATCATGATCAGAAATAGCGGCTATAGTCCTCGTGAGGGACTGGGCTATTTGGCGACTTAGCAAAAATTGTGAAAAGAGTCTGTAAGCTTTATTTCTCAATTTGAAGTATCTATCCAGATGTGCCGAAGGGGAGGTAGAGAAGGGCTCCTGCAAGTCCCATAGTGACAACTTAGGGGCAGAAAGGAATTCAAAAAGTGCAGGCGGAACCCCTCCGGCTTGATTTATTGGCATTGAAAACCAAAGATGGTTGTCTTGAGGAATTTGATGGGAGGATTTTGACGTTATTGTTGCTGCGAACTGTTGCGCCTCAATCTCCCAGTCCACCCACGGACCTAGACCTACCTGCCCCACCTGCAGGACTGGGTTGCTAGACTGATCCAGCACTGGGGTTGTATCCAACTCCGGCGTTAGCGTTTTGAGAAACTTTATATCGTTCACGCCGTCAGTCTTAGTCCAATCCGCAAAAAGTCATGCAGATGAGGAAGGAGGTAATGCCGGGGTAGGTAAATACACGAAAAACTCATTATAGTAAACATTGGGAATAGCCTTGATTGTCACATCTAAATGTTGACCCTGTTTATCTTTAGCTCTTAATTTCTTACTCTTACTCATCTCAATTACCGACTCACTAGGAACTGGGACCTCCCCCGATATGGTTGTTTGGTCTATATCAGGGTTTTGTGCCGTGACTCTAACCCAAGAGCAGTCGGGTTCATACAAGAGAGGCATAGGGCCTTTCCTATGGGGAAGTTTATCTAGAGGAGGGGGAGTAATGTCCGTGATGACACGAACATTGGTAATTGCATGAGTTACATTAATAGGGGGAAGTGACATATTAGGTGGCACAACAACTCTGGCAGGCTCTAGCGGCCGCACAACTGAACCAATCGGGGGAGCTCCCGGTGTAGCTGTGGCAGTCTCCTGAAATTTCTTAGGAACATTGTATTGCTTCATTACCCTGTGTAATATGTAATCAAGATCATCGGTTGTTATACATTTACTATGTGACCCTTTTGATGATTCAGATTCCACTTCTGACCCTTCCTCAATGTGTCCCGGTTGAGCTGAGGACAGTTCTACGACCTCCGGCTCTTCAGACACTTCCATTACTTCTGGTTGTTGCCGGAGCTCAGACAACTGGACATTATCTGGCCACACTAAATCAGGTACTGATGAGGGGAGGGTATCTACATTAGCACTTTCCCTGTTATCTTCCTGAAACTGAATATTGGGTTCCACACTCAAGGGTTCAGAATGCCTCCACACGCTACGCCCTTGTTCAATAGGATTCTGGGAATCTGGTATAACTTGACTTACTTGAGAACCTTCATAGTCTTGGTGTTCACAAGCCGTGTAGCCACGGTATTGTTCAGCTAACACTTTTTGAGAAACTAAAGGAGGCCTATTTACTGGTAAGTTAAGGTTTAATTTTGGAATGGCAAAATTTACGTCCTTTTGTACCACCCAAAACTCCCCAGACCCAATCCTTGGGAGTTGACTCAGCCCCCTCCGTCCCTACCTCGGATATGCCAGATTGGACGTTAGGCATTGCGGAGGTAGAGGCGGAGGGCGATGGCCGTGACTCCGGCGTTAGCCGGTGCCGCGACTGCGTCTCCTCCTTTGCGGGAACTTTTATGACCCTTATCAGATTTTCTGTGGCTTGACGCCGCCGCGTCATCCTTATGCCTCTTGTGAGACCTAGAAGTCTCCTCTGAAGACTGCGTGGACCGCTTGAGGGGCGACCTTGACCTGGACCTAGACTGGTCCCTTGGCGAAGGAGAACGCTCCCTCTTGTGGCGGCCGGAGGGGGGTTGCCTTGCTTGAGTCACATTCACTGCTACTCACTAACTCTTTCGAAAGAATTTTTGGGCTTAACTTTAGATTTTGAAGTTGACTTAGAAGGTGGGGATTTAAGAACTGGTGACTTTATAACTAGATGCTCCCAGAGAGCCTCATCATCACAATGTAAAGCCTTATGGGCAATGTCTTTGGAATAGGCATTACAAATGTTCTTAATTTCTTTCAGTGCCACAAGGCACGATTGGTCTCTCTTATTAAACAATTCAGAACGTATGTCAGAGCAAATGGGACACCTCTTAGTAACCCAGAAGCCCCGCAACCTATCCAGGTACTTAACGCACTTCACGCAGAGTTTATGTGCAAAGACCGGAATTAGAGAGCAAGTGGGTGTAGCACCAAGAGTAACTAGAGGCATGATTGAGCTAATAACGACCACCCCTGCCGGGATCGGCCCCTTCCCCTGTAGACCTGTGCCGCTACTGATGTGCTGTGATCTGGAAATATAAAATTTCCAGGAATCAATGCTCATAAGGATAAACCGAGAGATTCACACATCATAAACACCCCAAATACGCCGGAAAATTAGCTGTAGACCAACCGCTACTCCAATCTTCCGCTGTACTTGTTTGTGAAAAAGCCTTGATGGCCTTTTCGTTTTCTAGAACTGCTTACCTGTGAAAGTGTCACCGACCCATGTTAACCATTTAATTAACTAACGGATCGTCTACTAGGACCTGAGAGATAGTTAATTACCTCACTGGACTTTTCCGCCGGGCGTTATAAGTCAAAACATGCCACGTGAGGCTATCGGTTAGGGCGAGTTCACTCGGCCGGGCCGACATTACTTCCCTTAGGAATTAGCATTTCCACCGGGAGTCTAGTGGTACACCACACCACGCCGGGTTATTTGGAAGTTTCCTTTCTCGCCTGCAAGGTGAGTATCCGGCATCAATACACAGAAAGATCGCCGGAAAAAAACAAAAAAAACTTTGAAGGTACCGACTTATCTGAGAAAGCCAGCCACCCACAAAAAAACCCCACCAAATAAGTCAGAATGTCTCCTGACACCTGACACCCTGCTTAACATGTATAATATCACCACATGAAAGCGAGGGTCACATCTTAGGGCTAATACACAGTATTAACACCTTAAGAGCGGCCTAGGCGGTAATTTCTATATACCGCCCAGCGGGTTTTTTTTTTACCCTAAATAGGGTTGTTTCCGTGCTAATTTTCATGCATAAACAAGACCCAGAGCGTAAAACAAATATCTATCCCTGAAAGGGCATAAACAGAGCTTTCCAATGACACCCGAACCATCCTTGTACGACCACTGGTTCTCTTGCAACGATCGTGCAACACGAGTGCAAAAACCTAAAATAAGGTAATTTCCGTACATAATTCCCTGTGTAGCGAGTGAGAAAGGGGGGAGAAGGGTGGAATACAGTTCAGTAGGTCCACGGTGGTCGTGGGGAGCGGTCATAAGGTTACTACGCTCGTCCCACTGCTCAGCTCTCTCTCTCAGCAACATTACGTGCTGAAAATGGCACTCGACAGCTGTTGTGCACCGCCACATAGTCCAAATTTATTTCACTCGACATATGTTGCGCGCCGCCAGTTATGGGTTAAGTAAGCAATAAAAAATACCCCTAGCCTACTAAGAATACCCCTACTGAGGCTGGCCACGAGGCTCATGGTAATAATTGCACTTAATATGTTACCCTTACCTCCGAAGACACAGCAGCAGCGAACGCAGAAAACCCCACGCCCGAGGGGAAAAAGGAGCAAACACGAACTCTGGAAAGTTCCACACCACGTGTGACAACTCTTGAACCAGAGCGTCTGTTAAAAAACAATAGAATGCAGCTACCTCATAGAGATGGCCTGAAGCATCGTTCTGCGGATGTAATAGCCTCCTAAATAACTAGTACCTGTATATAGCAAAACTAAGGCGCAGAAACAAGAACAAATACACATGACGCACGGGCCCGAAGCGGACCGACATGGCGCCTACACTTAAGTACCCTAATTTAACACTTTCCTGCGGGCATGCCAATGGGGCTGCCGGTCCTAGCTAGTCTAAACCTATTCTATAACAACTCAGATATATACAAATGAGCAGAAGACTCACTAGAGTTGAACGAATGAAGAATAAAGCGGAGCACTGGCGAGGCACCTCTGCCCAGTATGACCGCAGGGGAAGGAAGGAGGAATGGCGTCGCTGGGTTCAGCGTCTCGGGTAGAATCCACAAAAGACATCCACGAGTTGGAAAACCTTAATATAAAAAAATTTAAGTTAATTTTTCTTTTTTCTTTTTTACAAAGTGTTTTCGTAGTGAGTACCCAATCATAAAGACGATTCCATTAGAGAATTAGCGTTGCACTTATGATGTAGTACTCTTTCCCCTGCGGCGGGTGTTTCAAACAGGCTGACCGCGGGTGCTTGAAAGAGAGCTATTATATTAATAGGCATATCGTCAATGATGGAGGGGCCACTAATAAATAGGCCACAGTGTCGCATGGGCAATTGAAGTACTAGATATTCAAAGACTAGCTAACAAGTCAATTATATATTGCGAACCCCACAGGTCTGGAATATATATTGCTGCACTTGATGTTGATAAAGTGAAACTACCCAAAGCCCCTAAGGCCAGAGTCACTAATAAACATAGTTCCTGCATCCAAATGCCCCCTCGACTTCCTGAACAGTCTCACTCCTGTCCCAAATTGTCTAGTTCTAACGACAAAGTCAGGCAAGATTGTGTCAGTTCACGAGTCACCACTAACCCTGTTAACTTGCCTCCAACACCGGGAAAGACTTTGTTCGACCTTTTGGTAGTGGAAAAGTTAGTTCTCCCACACAGGCACGACACTAATGAGTGTAGAAAGAGCAGTCGGAGACCCAGGAAAAAAGTGAACTTAGTCCGACTCCTGTTCTGTTATTTGGGCCAGATCCAAGCCCATGATAGTGATCAGTGATAGAAGTGCCGAGAGTCCTCTACCAGAAACATTGTGTAACGCCTGTGTATGTGCGTTGTGATTCAGGGCCTTGACTGATCTTCAACATCAGTGCCGGCTCGTTCTCCCAGTTCTTTCCTCTTCTGCCTCCTTTAAACGCCACTGTGTTTCTTTTAGTGGTAACAGTGATTATCGTGAGGGTTTAGACCCAGATAAGCCAAGATTCTCCTGCAGTGTTTGCTTGCTTTTGTTTGCTTTTGTAGGTGTTTAGGTGAAATCACGTCGATCTGGGGATCCGCCGTTATTGAGCTCGTCCTGGAATCTTTATGACTCTGAATCTTACGATTCTATACAGGCACTAGCTCAGAGAAGAGTGTTGAGAGGGGAGAAGGGGTGTTGGAGAGAGAGGAAGGTGTTGGAGTGGCTTTGTTATGTGTGTTTTAGTCTGTATACATCGTCAGGATGTCCCCTGACTGGGTGCAAGCATGTGAAACATGCTAGGACGTACTACCGCACCCACTAAATATCCGCCGTGGCATGGATTCGATCCCGGGTCTTGCAGATTCACACGCGAGCGTGCTCACCACTCGACCACCACAGTTAACGCAATTAAACTAGAAAACGTGCTCTACATCTTCCCTTCTCCTTGCCATCCGTTATCCTAATTGTTGGGAAACATAACACACCTATCGTACGCCGGTGATATATATACATACTTCCTCGAGTCAGGGCTCCCGCAACTCTCTGGAGAGGAGATATGCTGTATATATATATATATATTATTACTATATTAACTTATACACACACCTTACACGTCATTTGAGAAGTCATGTTGCATTTATGTGTTCCTTTCACTCAGGTTTATATAAAAATAGTGAGTCTAGTCGCAGAGTTATGCTTTTCAGTCGAACATTGCAGATTATAGGTTTGATTTGAGAAAGTTAATTCATAAACACTTTCGTTAATGTTGACCACTCCGTCGTAAATACTTTGCATATTCATCAAGATCAAATTTATCGTTTGAGTGTGTCATTGAGAGTTAATTCTTTGTATTATTATTGAGAGCTATTGCTCTTTGTCATTTAATTATTTGCAGTGTTTACTTTGATGTATATATAGAATATGTGCATCCTCTGCCATATCTTAAGGACGATTTATTTGTGTTGAGACCAATCGTCTCCTCTACTTACTTAACCATATCCTTGCATACAAGTCCTGCATGGCCATTAGAGACTTTTAAATATTGATGCTACCTATGTTGATAAGAATAAAAACCATTGTAATCTTTCCTTGTGCTTTCTGTTGATTGCCTGTTAATTATTTGGTGTTTCGAGAAGTTAGGTCAGTCCTCGCCCAGTCAAGAGATCCTAAGTTGACTATAACTGCCTCATTCCCAGAGTGGGAAGAGCAATCAGAATATACCTCGTTCTTTAGAAACATGGCATAACATTAATAAAATACAAACAGGGTTAAGTTAGCTACCTGGCTTTATTAAATACACCCAAGACCCCTTAACAAATATATATTGGTACATTTTTTAGTAAAAATTGTTTCTGGCCGATTCCTTTTAAATTACAGGTTATATTACTCACCGGAAAATAACGAATAAATAACACAAAAGGGCTTCCTGTTGATAAACAAATGGGGCGATTGAAATAGGGGAGAAAAACAAAGGAGGAGATGGAAGCACCAGTATAGAAACAACTCCTGTCACCACGCTGCCAAGGCAGGAGGACACAAGAGCCTCCTCACCCCGGCAGGCTCAGGTCGCCACCATCACCTCGCCACGTCCCCCGACACCAGGAAAAGACTTGACAAGAAGGCTGACCTCCAACACTACCAGTAAACCCAAGGAAGACCAACCACAGCACCCAGGGGAAAAAATCTTCCATAAATCCAAAACCACCACGCGCCCATCTTGCCCAGAGACTCACCACCGCCGTGGCGCGGATTCTGAGAGGGGCTACTGCCGTCGACACACACCCTCCTCTGTGCACAACAGCCCTTATAGACCCGAGATGCGCAGCCGGAAGGAACAACGGAATTGGTAAGACTGCCCCCAGCCAAATCCAGAAGTTGTACAGTTGGAAAGATATCTAAAGGCACTGGCTGAGGATATCTGGATGACTTGGGATTATCTATACTGAGAAATTACCTTGAGGGAGTAAGACACTGGTGGAACTACTCGATGCAGTTTCTCGAAGGTACCTTGGATTTGCTTCGTATCTTTGTTAGACCACACTGGTGTCCTCCTAACATTTTTACTTTTGCCTTGGTACGGGACTTTACTACAATTATAGTTTACCACACGTAGTGAGTGCTGTAGTTCTAGTAAACCCAAAAACATAGGAAGGCTGGTTGGAAGAGCGTAAGACACTGGTGTAACGGCTTTCTTCTCAGTCCGGACTTGTAGTGGAGGGTGTAAGATACTGGAGAAACAGCTCCCTACTTAGTCTTTACGATACGAGAGCATAAGACACTGGTGGAACAGCTCGTCTTCGTAATAATCCCAAGATTCCATCATATAAGTTCCTCTAGAGACTCACATAGAAGTCTTGGTCTAGATCGTACGAGAGAGCGTAAGACACGTACTGGTGAAACGTCTCCTTACTTTAATCCCATGATACGAGAGCGTAAGACACTGGTGAAACGGCTCGTTTTCATGTAAGACCCTCACCTTTACAGTCTTCAAAGATCTTCAAGAAGTCTTCCCCTAACTTCTGTCACCGTCACACGACAGGACTACCCCCACGGACCAGGACGTCGTAGGGAATACCAGGCAGCAACGTCTTCACATCTTCAGAACCTGCCTGTGTCTTCCCCTTGAGACACCTAGAGGATCCTCGATCGTGCTGCTAATTGAAACACTATCCCTGTCTTATGTAGCCTACCATTGCACCTCTAACCATATGATTTTGTGTGAATAAGAATAACCTATGTTTGTTCTCTTGTGTTATATTATCCTCTATTACCTTTGTGTTTGTGTTCTTGTGTTTCCTCATCTTCTCCAGTCAAGTAAGAACCTACCAATAAAGTCAATACAACCCCAGTAAAAACCTGGTATAACATTGGCGGCAGACGGTGGTCCTTGATTCGGGAGGAAGAGGCCATTAGGCACAAAATCAGAGGAAATAGCGCGTTTTTTTTTTAACATAATATAAGTTTGAGTCCCAAAGGGAAGAAAGGAAAACCTAATATTTAGTAGTGGCCCTGGAATCATTGACGATAATGCCTTAATCATTGACGATATGCCTTATACAGTAATGGCTCTCTTTGAACCCCAGAGTCAGCTGTTCAAATCACCCACCCCAGAATGTAGAGACCAATTCATCGTTAGCGTATGCTCATAATTACTTACGGACTCGTCCTTATGATGCGGATGCCACTACGAAAAAAATGATTACAAAAATAATAAAAAGAAAAAGATTAGAACTCTTACCTGTTTTACGCTTCCCGTAGTGCAGATATTTGCTAGCGTGGGTTTCGCATTGAGACGCTGCCGCGTCATCTTCCTTAACTGATATATCAAGATACTCTAGCAAACATCAGAACAAATGGGAAGGGGATGGTTGGGAGGGCCGGAATCGTTAATGATTCCGGGGCCACTACTAAATATTAGGTTTTCCTTTCTTCCCTTCGGGACTCAAACCTATAATTTATTAGTGGCCCCTCCATCATTGACGATATGCCTGATATCACAAGTCTGGAGGGGGACATTCGTGATAAATATCATCACCACTAACACCACTGCTTAGAGCTCTAACTTTTTTATTTTTGTGACAAAAATACATTAAACAACTTTAAAGAAGGTACAGTTAGCGTACTTAAAGATATACCTGTGTACAAACTTTCTTAAATGTAGGATAGAGATTGTAGAAAAATTGCACTTCATATAAACTTATCGATTATATGTACAAACCGTTCACTTACATGCATACTACATATGTAACTGTTTAAAAAATAAAATATTGCCTATGCATATCACAATGTACAGTACAAAATATTTTTGACTCTTGACTAACTTTCGAGTCCTTGAGTAACTTAGGATACTGATTATCACATTACACTCACACTACCACGTCCGGCGGGCTGAGGGTCTTAGCTATCAACCCCTCCTCCCTCCTCTTCTTAAAACTAAACATAATAAAAAGCACCGAACACTTCAGACCCGCTGTCTCCATGCAACACAGGTCATCCATGGTTTATCTAAAGTAACCGACAGGTAACGTGTCAAGAAGGTGTGATACAAAGCCCACAAATTCGTTTGCTGAATATCATTGACTGAGTAATTCTTTAAAAATCGAAGTGAAACTGCCCACTTCCTTATATCATGAGACCGCCCAATGGCTCCAGGATTGCTTTCCCTGATCACAATATACTAACATAGCTGCTAAGTGCCGCTTCGTGAGACGTTTCGTGTCTGATTAACCCAAAGAGCTCCCGGTTGGTTAGGCCGGGACACTCCAACATAGGACAATAGTTACTTCACCGGACACAGCTTGTGGTGAGTGTCACCTTGTTTGAGTGCCGGAGCCTCAAACTCAGTAAACACATGATCATTGTGTTAGTTTTTGGCGACAAAATTGGTCGATGGCGCAATCTGAACACTTGCGTTACGCCGTGCGACAGTTGGGTTCGTTGCTCATCGCTGATACCCGGTTTCCTGTAGCCAAGGTCATAAGGAACACAGCCTTCTTTAAAATTGAATCAAAAGTAGGATTGTGACTATATTTCTGAGAATGAAGCAAAGACAAAGCTTTGTCAAGTGACCAGGTAGGCATGAGCTGGCGTGGTGGTGGGCGAAGCTTGAAGCATGCACACATGAATGCCTTCTCCTCCGCCTGCAGCACTGAGAGTCCTGTTAAAACAAAAATGAAACTCTATTGGCGGCCATGTGATTCTTTAGTGTGACTACTGACAAGCCCTTATGTTCAAATAGATAGTCTAAGTATTTGAAAATTAAAGACACTGAGGCCACGATTTGGTCAGTTTCCACGATCCAAGTAGTACAAGCTTTCCAGTGAGATTGGTACTGACATCTAGTAGAGAGAGTATATTGATTGATCAATTTATTGGTAACGCTTTCCTCATAGTGGGCTAACATTTGGCCTTTTGAATATCCACAAGGCAAAAGTTAACGAGGTCTTTAGGTTGCCAATCGTCTCTAAGTGGAAATACGAGATCGGGAGCGACATCGGGTTCTCGCACCACGTCTTCAATTGTGAGTACCACACCTGAGCCGGCCACAGGGGCGCTATCATCGAGACTAAGCCCCGATAATCCCGTAGTTTATGAACTACTTGACACATGAGTGAAGCGTCTGGTGGTGGAAACAGATAAATGGAGTTACATTTGTTCCAGTTCGTTAGCAATACGTCTGGAAGAGAATGAGTCTGTGGTTCTCCTCGGACACGAATAAGTCCACTTGTGGACGACATGGCTCTGCAATCATCCATTGAAAGATGGCTTGATTGAGCGCTCATTCTACTAATGTGCTCTGTCTCCCCATACGTTGGCTACGCCTGGCAGATAGGATGCGTGAAGATAAATTTTTAGCGTTTCCGCTAATACAAAAATCTTTTCCAACAACTCTAGCAACACTCGAGACCTCGTTGAATGCAAGTTACTGCATTCAGATTGTCCATTCGAAAGGCTATCGAGTTTCCCACTAGAGTCGAACCGTGGGCCTGAAGGAAAAGTAAGGGGACTAGCAATTCTTTTGCATTGATATGAGACTCCTTGAACCGGGACCAAAGACCCTGACCTTGGTGTCCGAGGTTTGACTGATACCCCCATCCCAGGGTACCTGAAGCATCGGTGTCTACCCAAACTGTAGGCGGAGATGTCCATGTCATAATTGAGTGCAATATTTCTGGCCTCGCCTAGACCGCCAGTAAGTTGTGGATTAATTTTGGGATATGCCATGACTTGTCCGCCAGCAAAAGCGGAAAATGTCTGTTTCTCTCCAAGATTAACCTCTTTACTTTCAACCGGCCCAACTGTACCATTAGTTGAATCCAGTTGAGAGAGCCTATGAGGGACTCCCATATGGCAGTATATTGGGGTCATCCGCTCCACGGAGCCTACCTGCTTCCGCGGAGGGTCCGAGGTCCACGTAATTTTAGAGATTGAGTATGAAATTTGAATATCTAAGTTAATTACTCGGGTTTAATACATAAACAAGTGTATAAAATTACATATTATTTTATGTTCATGCATAAACAAAAAAACATCTTGGCTTTATTGATTTATTTTTATTTGTTTGCATTAACCTATCCAAAAAACCTAACCTAACCTAACCTAAATGTATTTGGGGGCTATTAGGTTAGGTTAGGTTAGGCTTTTTGGTTAGGTTAGGTTAGGTTAGGTTTTTTGGTTAGGTTAATGCTAAAAAAAAAAAAAAAAAAAAAATCTGGTGGATACAAATTATATAGCAATGAAGCATAAAATGATAGGAACCCAAAACTACCATTATAAATGAGATCCCAGCTGTGGTGCGGCTCGTAAATATTGACCAAAGTTCCTTTGCACTAATATGGGAGGAGTATGTGTTTTAGATCATAATAAAGTCAATAAGTCATTGACCAAATCTTTTGTTTACATGGCGAAGACTCGGCAGACGACGTACGCTAAACGCTATTTTCACCATTATATATATTATTTATTAGTAATTTGTTCTACCTTAATGCATGAAAATAAAATAATTTGTAATTTTATACACTTGTTTATGTATTAAAACCGAGTAATTAACTTAAATATTCAAATTTCATACTCCATCTCTAAAATTACGTGGATCTCGGACCCTCCGCGGAGGTAGCTAGGCTCCGTGGAGCAGGTGACCCCATTATACTGCCATACTCCCACACCTTCCTCGTGGTAGTCAGACTCTGGAGAAAAAGAAACAGCTTCCTGCGAAACCTGTTCCGATTGTCCACACTCTGACTGAGAGTCAAGTGTGCTGTGTCCCACATCAGACCCACCCACTGAATTACCCTCGTTGGGACAAGGTGCGACTTTGCCAAGTTGACCTTGAACCCGAGGGATTTTACATGACGTAGAATAATAATAATAATAATAATAATAATAATATTTATTCAGTTAGCAATTTACAGAGTTGGTACCACATAGTTTGTTATAAATATGACATGTACCAGCCTTGCATAATTCCAACTAAGGATAGCCCAATAAGGCCGTTAGGCGTATTTCCATTGGGGTCCTTGTGGGATTAGGTTAGCTGGGGAAATGGGGAGGATAAAGAAATAGATACTTTAGAGAAAGTATTTCTAGGGGGTTATTTTATTTTAAGATACCTTACATCCTATAGTAAATATCAGTAATCCGTAATCAGTAATCATTTCAGTTTTGTTTGTCTATCTCTTAT
>JBAKBP010008101.1:0-93970 GCA_037953745.1 Lithodes maja
ATCCTAGTTATAGGGGATCTAAATCCCGTTTCGTGTCTCCACTATACAAGACCAATTCACTTTAGTGTACAATCTCAGAAAATATTTTTTGAGAACATATTATTTTGGCAATTCAATCTTAACTAGTCTAGTTTTTAGGGTGATTTTAGCTCTGTTATTTGTCTACGTCTCATGTATTAAGATAGCCTAGTTATAGGGGCTCTAAATCCCGTTTCGTGTCTCCACTATACAAGACCAATTCACTTTAGTGTACAATCTCAGAAAATATTTTTTGAGAACATATTATTTTGGCAATTCAATCTTAACTAGCCTAGTTTTTAGGGTGATTTTAGCTCTGTTATTTGTCTACGTCTCATGTAGATAGCCTAGTTATAGGGGCTCTAAATCCCGTTTCGTGTCTCCACTATACAAGAACAATTCACTTTAGTGTACAATCTCAGAAAATATTTTTTGAGAAAATATTATTTTGTCAATTCAATCTTAACTAGCCTAGTTTTTAGGGTTATTTTTAGCTCTGTTATTTGTCTACGTCTCATGTATTAAGATAGCCTAGTAATAGGGGCTCTAAATCCCGTTTCGTGTCTCCACTATACATGACCAATTCACTTTTGTGTACAATCTCAGAAAATATTTGTTGAGAACATATTATTTTGGCAATTCAATCTTAACTAGCCTAGTTTTTAGGGTGATTTTAGCTCTGTTATTTGTCTACGTCTCATGTATTAAGATTGCCTAGTTATAGGGGCTCTAAATCCCGTTTCGTGTCTCCACTATACAAGACCAATTCACTTTAGTGTACAATGTCAGAAAATATTTGTTGAGAAAATATTATATTGTCAATTCAATCTTAACTAGCCTAGTTTTTAGGGGGATTTTATATCTGTTATTTGTCTACGTCTCATGTATTAAGATAGCCTAGTTATAGGGGCTCTAAATCCCGTTTCGTGTCTCCACTATACAAGACCAATTCACTTTAGTGTACAATCTCAGAAAATATTTTTTGAGAAAATATTATTTTGTCAATTCAATTTTAACTAGCCTAGTTTTTAGGGGGATTTTAGCTCTGTTATTTGTCTACGTCTCATGTATTAAGATAGCCTAGTTATAGGGGCTCCAAATCCCGTTTCGTGTCTCCACTATACAAGACCAATTCACATTAGTGTACAATCTCAGAAAATATTTTTTGAGAAAATATTATTTTGTCAATTCAATCTTAACTAGCCTAGTTTTTAGGGTGGTTTTTAGCTCTGTTATTTGTCTACGTCTCATGTATTAAGATATCCTAGTTATAGGGGCTCTAAATCCCGTTTCGTGTCTCCACTATACATGACCAATTCACTTTAGTGTACAATCTCAGAAAATATTTGTTGAGAACATATTATTTTGGCAATTCAATCTTAACTAGCCTAGTTTTTAGGGTGATTTTAGCTCTGTTATTTGTCTACGTCTCATGTATTAAGATAGCCTAGTTATAGGGGCTCTAAATCCCGTTTCGTGTCTCCACTATACAAGACCAATTCACTTTAGTGTACAATGTCAGAAAATATTTTTTGAGAAAATATTATTTTGTCAATTCAATCTTAACTAGCGCTAGTTTTTAGGGTGATTTTAGCTCTGTTATTTGTCTACGTCTCATGTATTAAGATAGCCTAGTTTTAGGGGCTCTTAATCCCGTTTCGTGTCTCCACTATACAAGACCGATTCACTTTAGTGTACAATCTCAGAAAATATTTTTTGAGAAAATATTATTTTGTCAATTCAATCTTAACTAGCCTAGATTTTAGGGTGATTTTAGCTCTGTTATTTGTCTACGTCTCATGTAGATAGCCTAGTTATAGGGGCTCTAAATCCCGTTTCGTGTCTCCACTATACAAGAACAATTCACTTTAGTGTACAATCTCAGAAAATATTTTTTGAGAAAATATTATTTTGTCAATTCAATCTTAACTAGCCTAGTTTTTAGGGTGATTTTACCTCTGTTATATGTCTACGTCTCATGTAGATAGCCTAGTTATAGGGGCTCTAAATCCCGTTTCGTGTCTCCACTATACAAGACCAATTCACTTTAGTTTACAATCTCAGAAAATATTTTTTGAGAAAATATTATTTTGTCAATTCAATCTTAACTAGCCTAGTTTTTAGGGGGATTTTAGCTCTGTTATTTGTCTACGTCTCATGTATTAAGATAGCCTAGTTATAGGGGCTCTATATCCCGTTTCGTGTCTCCACTATACAAGACCAATTCACTTTAGTGTACAATCTCAGAAAATATTTTTTGAGAAAATATTATTTTGTCAATTCAATCTTAACTAGCCTAGTTTTTAGGGTGATTTTAGCTCTGTTATATGTCTACGTCTCGTGTAGATAGCCTTGTTATAGGGGGACCAATTCATTTTAGTGTACAATCTCAGAAAATATTTTTTGAGAAAATATTATTTTGTCAATTCAATCTTAACTAGCCTAGTTTTTAGGGTGATTTTAGCTCCGTTATATGTCTACGTCTCATGTAGGTAGCCTAGTTATAGGGGCTCTAAATCCTGTTTTATGTCTCCACTATACAAGACCAATTCACCTTCGTGTACAATCTCAGAAAATATTTTTTGAGAAAATATTATTTTGTCAATTCAATCTTAACTAGCCTAGTTTTTAGGGTAATTTTAGCCCCGTTATATGTCTACGTATCATGTAGGTAGCCTAGTTATAGGGACTCTAAATCCTGTTTTATGTCTCCACTATACAAGACCAATTCACTTTAGTGTACAATCTCAGAAAATATTTTTTGAGAAAATATTATTTTGGCAATTCAATCTTAACTAGCCTAGTTTTTAGGGTGATTTTAGCTCTGTTATTTGTCTACGTCTCATGTATTAAGATAGCCTAGTTATAGGGGCTCTAAATCTCGTTTCGTGTCTCCACTATACAAGACCAATTCACTTTAGTGTACAATGTCAGAAATTTTTTTTTGAGAAAATATTATTTGTCAATTCAATCTTAACTAGCCTAGTTTTTAGGGGGATTTTAGATCTGTTATTTGTCTATGTCTCATGTATTAATATAGCCTAGTTATAGGGGCTCTAAATCCCGTTTCGTGTCTCCACTATACAAGACCAATTCACTTTAGTGTACAATCTCAGAAAATATTTTTTGAGAAAATATTATTTATCAATTCAATCTTAACTAGCCTAGTGTTTAGGGTGATTTTAGCTCTGTTATTTGTCGACGTCTCGTGTATTAAGATAGCCTAGTTTTAGGGGCTCTAAATCCCGTTTCGTTTCTCCACTATACAAGACCAATTCACTTTAGTGTACAATCTCAGAAAACATTTTTTGAGAATATATTATTTTGTCAATGCAATCTTAACTAGCCTAGTTTTTAGGGTGATTTTAGCTCTGTTATATGTCTACGTCTCATGTAGATAGCCTAGTTATAGGGGCTCTAAATCCCGTTTCGTGTCTCCACTATACAAGAACAATTCACTTTAGTGTACAATCTCCGAAAATATTTTTTGAGAAAATATTATTTTGTCAATTCAATCTAAACTAGCCTAGTTTTTAGGGTGATTTTAGCTCTGTTATTTGTCTACGTCTCATGTATTAAGATATCCTAGTTATAGGGGCTCTAAATCCCGTTTCGTGTCTCCACTATACAAGACCAATTCACTTGAGTGTACAATCTCAGAATATATTTTTTGAGAACATATTATTTTGGCAATTCAATCTTAACTAGCCTAGTTTTTAGGGTGATTTTAGCTCTGTTATTTGTCTACGTCTCATGTATTAAGATAGCCTAGTTATAGGGGCTCTAAATCCCGTTTCGTGTCTCCACTATACAAGACCAATTCACTTTAGTGTACAATCTCAGAAAATATTTTTTGAGAAAATATTATTTTGTCAATTCAATCTTAACTAGCTTCGTGTTTAGGGTGATTTTAGCTCTGTTATTTGTCTACGTCTCGTGTATTAAGATAGCCTAGTTTTAGGGGCTCTAAATCCCGTTTCATGTCTCCACTATACAAGACCAATTCACTTCAGTGTACAATCTCAGAAAATATTTTTTGAGAAAATATTATTTTGTCAATTCAATCTTAACTAGCCTAGTTTTTAGGATGATTTTAGCTCTGTTTTTTGTCTACGTCTTGTGTATTAAGATAGCCTAGTTTTAGGGGCTCTTAATCCCGTTTCGTGTCTCCACTATACAAGACCAATTCACTTTAGTGTACAATCTCAGAAAATATTTTTTGAGATAATATTATTTTGTCAATTCAATCTTAACTAGCCTAGTTTTTAGGGTGATTTTAGCTCTGTTATATGTCTACGTCTCATGTAGATAGCCTAGTTATAGGGGCTCTAAATCCCGTTTCGTGTCTCCACTATACAAGAACAATTCACTTTAGTGTACAATCTCAGAAAATATTTTTTGAGAAAATATTATTTTGTCAATTCAATTTTAACTAGCCTAGTTTTTAGGGGGATTTTAGCTCTGTTATTTGTCTACGTCTCATGTATTAAGATAGCCTAGTTATAGGGGCTCCAAATCCCGTTTCGTGTCTCCACTATACAAGACCAATTCACATTAGTGTACAATCTCAGAAAATATTTTTTGAGAAAATATTATTTTGTCAATTCAATCTTAACTAGCCTAGTTTTTAGGGTGATTTTAGCTCCGTTATATGTCTACGTCTCATGTAGGTAGCCTAGTTATAGGGGCTCTAAATCCCGTTTCGTGTCTCCACTATACAAGACCAATTCACTTTAGTGTACAATCTCAGATTTGTTTTTTTGAGAAAATATTATTTTGTCAATTCAATCTTAACTAGCCTAGTTTTTAGGGTGATTTTAGCTCCGTTATATGTCTACGTCTCATGTAGGTAGCCTAGTTATAGGGGCTCTAAATCCTGTTTTATGTCTCCACTATACAAGACCAATTCACTTTAGTGTACAATCTCAGAATATATTTTTTGAGAAAATATTATTTTGTCAATTCAATTTTAACTAGCCTAGTTTTTAGGGTGATTTTAGCTCTGTTATATGTCTACGTCTAATGTAGATAGCCTAGTTATAGGGGCTCTAAATCCCGTTTCGTGTCTCCACTATACAAGAACAACTCACTTTAGTGTACAATCTCAGAAAATATTTTTTGAGAAAATATTATTTTGTCAATTCAATCTTAACTAGCCTAGTTTTTAGGATGATTTTAGCTCTGTTTTTTGTTTACGTCTCGTGTATTAAGATAGCCTAGTTTTAGGGGCTCTTAATCCCGTTTCGTGTCTCCACTATACAAGACCAATTCACTTTAGTGTACAATCTCAGAAAATATGTTTTGAGATAATATTATTTTGGCAATTCAATCTTAACTAGCCTAGTTTTTAGGGGGATTTTAGCTCTGTTATTTGTCTACGTCTCATGTAGATAGCCTAGTTATAGGGGCTCTAAATCCCGTTTCGTGTCTCCACTATACAAGAACAATTCACTTTTGTGTACAATCTCAGAAAATATTTTTTGAGAAAATATTATTTTGTAAATTCAATCTTAACTAGCCTAGTTTTTAGGGGATTTTAGCTCTGTTATTTGTCTACGTCTCATGTATTAAGATAGCCTAGTTATAGGGGCTCTAAATCCCGTTTCGTGTCTCCACCATACAAGCCCAATTCACTTTAGTGTACAATCTCAGAAAATATTTTTTGAGAAAATATTATTTTGTCAATTCAATCTTAACTAGCCTAGTTTTTAGGGTGATTTTAGCTCTGTTATTTGTCTACGTCTCATGTATTAAGATATCCTAGTTATAGGGGCTCTAAATCCCGTTTCGTGTCTCCACTATACAAGACCAATTCACTTGAGTGTACAATCTCATAAAATATTTTTTGAGAACATATTATTTTGGCAATTCAATCTTAACTAGCCTAGTTTTTAGTGTGATTTTAGCTCTGTTATTTGTCTACGTCTCATGTATTAAGATAGCCTAGTTATAGGGGCTCTAAATCCCGTTTCGTGTCTCCACTATACAAGACCAATTCACTTTAGTGTACAATCTCAGAAAATATTTTTTGAGAAAATATTATTTTGTCAATTCAATCTTAACTAGCTTAGTGTTTAGGGTGATTTTAGCTCCGTTATATGTCTACGTCTCATGTAGGTAGCCTAGTTATAGGAGCTCTAAATCCCGTTTCGTGTCTCCACTATACAAGACCAATTCACTTTAGTGTACAATCTCAGATTTGTTTTTTTGAGAAAATATTATTTTGTCAATTCAATCTTAACTAGCCTAGTTTTTAGGGTGATTTTAGCTCCGTTATATGTCTACGTCTCATGTAGGTAGCCTAGTTATAGGGGCTCTAAATCCTGTTTTATGTCTCCACTATACAAGACCAATTCACTTTAGTGTACAATCTCAGAATATATTTTTTGAGAAAATATTATTTTGTCAATTCAATTTTAACTAGCCTAGTTTTTAGGGTGATTTTAGCTCTGTTATATGTCTACGTCTCATGTAGATAGCCTAGTTATAGGGGCTCTAAATCCCGTTTCGTGTCTCCACTATACAAGAACAACTCACTTTAGTGTACAATCTCAGAAAATATTTTTTGAGAATATATTATTTTGTCAATTCAATCTTAACTAGCCTAGTTTTTAGGGTGATTTTAGCTCTGTTATTTGTCTACGTCTCATGTATTAAGATATCCTAGTTATAGGGGATCTAAATCCCGTTTCGTGTCTCCACTATACAAGACCAATTCACTTTAGTGTACAATCTCAGAAAATATTTTTTGAGAACATATTATTTTGGCAATTCAATCTTAACTAGTCTAGTTTTTAGGGTGATTTTAGCTCTGTTATTTGTCTACGTCTCATGTATTAAGATAGCCTAGTTATAGGGGCTCTAAATCCCGTTTCGTGTCTCCACTATACAAGACCAATTCACTTTAGTGTACAATCTCAGAAAATATTTTTTGAGAACATATTATTTTGGCAATTCAATCTTAACTAGCCTAGTTTTTAGGGTGATTTTAGCTCTGTTATTTGTCTACGTCTCATGTAGATAGCCTAGTTATAGGGGCTCTAAATCCCGTTTCGTGTCTCCACTATACAAGAACAATTCACTTTAGTGTACAATCTCAGAAAATATTTTTTGAGAAAATATTATTTTGTCAATTCAATCTTAACTAGCCTAGTTTTTAGGGTTATTTTTAGCTCTGTTATTTGTCTACGTCTCATGTATTAAGATAGCCTAGTTATAGGGGCTCAAAATCCCGTTTCGTGTCTCCACTATACAAGACCAATTCACTTTAGTGTACAATGTCAGAAAATATTTGTTGAGAAAATATTATATTGTCAATTCAATCTTAACTAGCCTAGTTTTTAGGGGGATTTTATATCTGTTATTTGTCTACGTCTCATGTATTAAGATAGCCTAGTTATAGGGGCTCTAAATCCCGTTTCGTGTCTCCACTATACAAGACCAATTCACTTTAGTGTACAATCTCAGAAAATATTTTTTGAGAAAATATTATTTTGTCAATTCAATCTTAACTAGCCTAGTTTTTAGGGTGATTTTAGCTCTGTTATATGTCTACGTCTCATGTAGATAGCCTAGTTATAGGGGCTCTAAATCCCGTTTCGTGTCTCCACTATACAATACCAATTCTCTTTAGTGTACAATCTCAGAAAATATTTTTTGAGAAAATATTATTTTGTCAATTCAATCTTAACTAGCCTAGTTTTTAGGGGGATTTTAGCTCTGTTATTTGTCTACGTCTCATGTATTAAGATAGCCTAGTTATAGGGGCTCTATATCCCGTTTCGTGTCTCCACTATACAAGACCAATTCACTTTAGTGTACAATCTTAGAAAATATTTTTTGAGAAAATATTATTTTGTCAATTCAATCTTAACTAGCCTAGTTTTTAGGGTGATTTTAGCTCTGTTATATGTCTACGTCTCGTGTAGATAGCCTTGTTATAGGGGGACCAATTCATTTTAGTGTACAATCTCAGAAAATATTTTTTGAGAAAATATTATTTTGTCAATTCAATCTTAACTAGCCTAGTTTTTAGGGTGATTTTAGCTCCGTTATATGTCTACGTCTCATGTAGGTAGCCTAGTTATAGGGGCTCTAAATCCTGTTTTATGTCTCCACTATACAAGACCAATTCACCTTCGTGTACAATCTCAGAAAATATTTTTTGAGAAAATATTATTTTGTCAATTCAATTTTAACTAGCCTAGTTTTTAGGGCAATTTTAGCCCCGTTATATGTCTACGTCTCTTGTAGGTAGCCTAGTTATAGGGGCTCTAAATCCTGTTTTATGTCTCCACTATACAAGACCAATTCACTTTAGTGTACAATCTCAGAAAATATTTTTTGAGAAAATATTATTTTGGCAATTCAATCTTAACTAGCCAAGTTTTAGGGTGATTTTAGCTCTGTTATTTGTCTACGTCTCATGTATTAAGATAGCCTAGTTATAGGGGCTCTAAATCCCGTTTCGTGTCTCCACTATACAAGACCAATTCACTTTAGTGTACAATATCAGAAAATATTTTTTGAGAAAACATTATTTTGTCAATTCAATCTTAACTAGCCTAGTTTTTAGGGGGATTTTAGATCTGTTATTTGTCTATGTCTCATGTATTAAGATAGCCTAGTTATAGGGGCTCTAAATCCCGTTTTGTGTCTCCACTATACAAGACCAATTCACTTTAGTGTACAATCTCAGAAAATATTTTTTGAGAAAATATTATTTTGTCAATTCAATCTTAACTAGCCTAGTTTTTAGGATGATTTTAGCTCTGTTTTTTGTTTACGTCTCGTGTATTAAGATAGCCTAGTTTTAGGGGCTCTTAATCCCGTTTCGTGTCTCCACTATACAAGACCAATTCACTTTAGTGTACAATCTCAGAAAATATTTTTTGAGATAATATTATTTTGTCAATTCAATCTTAACTAGCCTAGTTTTTAGGGGGATTTTAGCTCTGTTATTTGTCTACGTCTCATGTATTAAGATATCCTAGTTATAGGGGCTCTAAATCCCGTTGTGTGTCTCCACTATACAAGACCAATTCACTTTAGTGTACAATCTCAGAAAATATTTTTTGAGAAAATATTATTTTGTCAATTCAATCTTAACTAGCCTAGTTTTTAGGATGATTTTAGCTCTGTTTTTTGTTTACGTCTCGTGTATTAAGATAGCCTAGTTTTAGGGGCTCTTAATCCCGTTTCGTGTCTCCACTATACAAGACCAATTCACTTTAGTGTACAATCTCAGAAAATATGTTTTGAGATAATATTATTTTGTCAATTCAATCTTAACTAGCCTAGTTTTTAGGGGGATTTTAGCTCTGTTATTTGTCTACGTCTCATGTAGATAGCCTAGTTATAGGGGCTCTAAATCCCGTTTCGTGTTTCCACTATACAAGAACAATTCACTTTTGTGTACAATCTCAGAAAATATTTTTTGAGAAAATATTATTTTGTCAATTCAATCTTAACTAGCCTAGTTTTTAGGGGGATTTTAGCTCTGTTATTTGTCTACGTCTCATGTATTAAGATAGCCTAGTTATAGGGGCTCTAAATCCCGTTTCGTGTCTCCACCATACAAGCCCATTTCACTTTAGTGTACAATCTCAGAAAATATTTTTTGAGAAAATATTATTTTGTCAATTCAATCTTAACTAGCCTAGTTTTTAGGGTGATTTTAGCTCTGTTATTTGTCTACGTCTCATGTATTAAGATATCCTAGTTATAGGGGCTCTAAATCCCGTTTCGTGTCTCCACTATACAAGACCAATTCACTTGAGTGTACAATCTCATAGAATATTTTTTGAGAACATATTATTTTGGCAATTCAATCTTAACTAGCCTAGTTTTTAGTGTGATTTTAGCTCTGTTATTTGTCTACGTCTCATGTATTAAGATAGCCTAGTTATAGGGGCTCTAAATCCCGTTTCGTGTCTCCACTATACAAGACCAATTCACTTTAGTGTACAATCTCAGAAAACATTTTTTGAGAATATATTATTTTGTCAATGCAATCTTAACTAGCCTAGTTTTTAGGGTGATTTTAGCTCTGTTATATGTCTACGTCTCATGTAGATAGCCTAGTTATAGGCGCTCTAAATCCCGTTTCGTGTCTCCTCTATACAAGAACAATTCACTTTAGTGTACAATCTCCGAAAATATTTTTTGAGAAAATATTATTTTGTCAATTCAATCTAAACTAGCCTAGTTTTTAGGGTGATTTTAGCTCTGTTATTTGTCTACGTCTCATGTATTAAGATATCCTAGTTATAGGGGCTCTAAATCCCGTTTCGTGTCTCCACTATACAAGACCAATTCACTTGAGTGTACAATCTCAGAATATATTTTTTGAGAACATATTATTTTGGCAATTCAATCTTAACTAGCCTAGTTTTTAGGGTGATTTTAGCTCTGTTATTTGTCTACGTCTCATGTATTAAGATAGCCTAGTTATAGGGGCTCTAAATCCCGTTTCGTGTCTCCACTATACAAGACCAATTCACTTTAGTGTACAATCTCAGAAATTTTTTTGAGAAAATATTATTTTGTCAATTCAATCTTAACTAGCTTCGTGTTTAGGGTGATTTTAGCTCTGTTATTTGTCTACGTCTCGTGTATTAAGATAGCCTAGTTTTAGGGGCTCTAAATCCCGTTTCGTGTCTCCACTATACAAGAACCAATTCACTTCAGTGTACAATCTCAGAAAATATTTTTTGAGAAAATATTATTTTGTCAATTCAATCTTAACTAGCCTAGTTTTTAGGATGATTTTAGCTCTGTTTTTTGTCTACGTCTTGTGTATTAAGATAGCCTAGTTTTAGGGGCTCTTAATCCCGTTTCGTGTCTCCACTATACAAGACCAATTCACTTTAGTGTACAATCTCAGAAAATATTTTTTGAGATAATATTATTTTGTCAATTCAATCTTAACTAGCCTAGTTTTTAGGGTGATTTTAGCTCTGTTATTTGTCTACGTCTCATGTAGATAGCCTAGTTATAGGGGCTCTAAATCCCGTTTCGTGTCTCCACTATACAAGAACAATTCACTTTAGTGTACAATCTCAGAAAATATTTTTTGAGAAAATATTATTTTGTCAATTCAATTTTAACTAGCCTAGTTTTTAGGGGGATTTTAGCTCTGTTATTTGTCTACGTCTCATGTATTAAGATAGCCTAGTTATAGGGGCTCCAAATCCCGTTTCGTGTCTCCACTATACAAGACCAATTCACATTAGTGTACAATCTCAGAAAATATTTTTTGAGAAAATATTATTTTGTCAATTCAATCTTAACTAGCCTAGTTTTTAGGGTGATTTTAGCTCCGTTATATGTCTACGTCTCATGTAGGTAGCCTAGTTATAGGGGCTCTAAATCCCGTTTCGTGTCTCCACTATACAAGACCAATTCACTTTAGTGTACAATCTCAGAATATATTTTTTGAGAAAATATTATTTTGTCAATTCAATTTTAACTAGCCTAGTTTTTAGGGTGATTTTAGCTCTGTTATATGTCTACGTCTGTTTTATTATTAACTCTAGTAGATATTGTATTTAGTATCCTACTGTAGCTATACAGTATATATCTGTAATTTTAGTTGTTGCTTGCACGATCTTGTAATAACCTTTGACTGATACACTTTTTTTATCTAAAAAGAGTAGGCTACTGCTTTACTAGGCTACAGTGACACCAGGTCCATCTGTTGACACAGTATATTAACCCCTTGTGTGCAGTCACACTTTATTTTTATATAATCTCTATTTGGTGAATTGTATATTTAGTTACATATTCTGTTATACATATATTTGTTTAAGGTTAGGTTATCACACCTGGTAGCCTATTTCTGCGAATTTCAATTTTTATTATTTTCGGTTAGGCTATTCAACGCTGGTAGCCTATTATTGCGTATTTCAATTTAAAAAAAAAACTTTTGGTTAGGCTATCGCCCCTGGAAGCCTAATTCTGCGTATCTCAACATTTTTGTTTTCGGTTAGGCTATCACCCCTGATAACCTATTTCTGCGTATTTCAGCATATTTGTTTTCGGTTGAAGTGATTGAAGTGTTTTTAAAGTGAGTGAAGTGTTTTAAAGTGAGTGAATTGTTTTTTAAGTGAGTGAAGTGATCTGAAGAAAGTGACTGTCACCATGCCTCGCGCTTGTGCGAACTGCGCCGGTAGGTTTGGTGAGTCCATGTTTGCTACTATCGATCTTCAAGACTGCCGGCTCTGCCAGCAACGAGAGAATTTTACAGTGAAATTAGACGAAGCCTACAACAAGATCAACGTCCTCACCATGAAGCTGGAATCACTCCAAGAGTTTGTAACACTCAACGTTGGAGTACCACAAACTTCAATTGTCACCGCAACTCCAGCAGCCACCAACGCCCCAACGTCAACTGCCAACAATTCAACGCCTACAGTAGCCACTTCAGCTGATGTATCCGATACTCAAGATACAAATAGTGACTCTCTTCCCCCTCAAGACAACTTCCGTGTCGTGAGGAACAACGTTTGCCCCAAGACCAGGAAACACATACCGATTACCGAGTGTCAAAACCGTTTCCAGATACTCGCAGACTCAGATGACGAAGAGGAAATAGAAGAAGTCCGGCTCGTGGGAGACTCGATGATACGTGGTCAGCTCACAGAGTTTTGCGCCAGGGCACCTAAGACCAGGAAGCGTTTTTGTATCCCTGGTGGTGGTGTGGATGACGTAGTTGCAGCAGTTGACGAAGTATCAAAGCTGGCCCCTGCTAATACAATGTACGTCATCCACGTTGGATCCAACGATGTGCAGCGAACCCGGTCGGAAGATTTGCTTTTAAAGTACCAGCAGCTGATCAAGTCGTTTAAGGAGAAGTCATCAAGGATCATCGTCTCAGGAATCGTCCCCCGGCTCGGTGTAGAGAGCCGATTTTACAACATAGCCACCAGCACAAATCGTTGTCTAGCAAACCTCTGCAGGAAGGAGAACGTGGGATTCGTCGACACCTGGGACAATTTCTACTTCGATGACTATTTGTTTTCGGACGATGGAGTTCATCTGAACCAGGTGGGAGCAGCACGTTTTGGGCGTCTTCTCAACGATGCGGTGAAGGATTTTCGGAGAAGAAATCGACTCAGCACAGGACAACCAGGAAGGAGGACCGAAGACAGCGAGGACGGCAACCTACAAAGGAATTAAATACTAATCCGTCAAGAACCGCGAATTTGGATAAATCTCCACCAACACGACCCAAATTCAAAACCGTCAGGGATAACGACCGAGGACCGAGGACAGCCATGAATGTAAATGTAGATCCGACCAGAACCAAAAATTCGATGAAAGAACGTAATGCGAGTTCTAAAACCGCAACTTTAAAGGTTTTCTATGCAAACGCTCGTAGCATACGCAATAAATTTTCAGATTTAGAGGAACTAGTGTTTACAGAAAATTATGATGTGATTGGCATAACAGAATCTTGGCTCAATACAGAAGATAGAGACTTTTTAGCAGAGTATTCACTTCCCGGTTATGTAATGTTTGAGAACAGCCGAATAAATAAAAATGGAGGTGGCGTTTTATTTTATATCAAAGAAAGTCTTAACCCGACCCTCGTGTCAAAACCTCAAATTGTGAACGTCGACACATCTTTTGTGCTAATAAAGAATAATAAAGGTACAAAAATAATACTTGCGTTAATATACAGACCTCCAGCTCAATCAGTGCAAACTGACCGAGAAATTTACGAACAAATTGCAGATGTAAGTAACTCACAAGATACCGTAATTTTTGGCGACTTTAATTTACCTGTGACCAAGTGGGGCGATACTCTTACTTCACACTCCGGACATGACTTGTATACGAACTTGCAAGAGAGTTCGCTTTATCAATTTGTTCGAACGCCGACCCGTGGTAATAACGTTCTTGACATTGTACTTGCAACAAAAGAAGAATTGATAGAGAATTTGAATGTTGGTGATGAATTCAGTAACAGCGACCATCGTACGATAACTTTCACTTTAAAGTTTACTAGTAACGAACCAAATAGTAGCATCGAAAAAGTCCCTAATTTCAAGAAAGCAAACTTCCATAAACTTAGAGCTATGTTTAAAGAAACTGACTGGAGCTTTTTAATTAACAATAACGACATAAATACATCTTGGAAGTTATTCGAAACCACTTACCTAAAAGCAGTGCAAGACTGCATACCATCGAAAATACGGCGTCCAGGCCATAATAATAAGCCCAAATGGTGGAATAAAGATATTTCAAACTGCCTGCTTGCTAAAAAATTTGCTAATGATAGATTAAAATCCTCACAAAATGACGAAGAACGGGTGAAATTTGTAGAGCTACGACGCAAAGCCAAAAAGTTAATTAAGCAAAGTAAAAAGACCTTAGAGTTACATATTGCGAATCAAAGTAAAACAAACCCGAAAGAATTCTATAGTTATATCAGAAAGAAAAAAGTAGTTACTTCAACTGTTGGACCGTTAGTCGATGAAAAAGGAGAATACACCAAAGACGAAGTACAAATGAGTAATGCCCTCAATACCTTCTTTGCATCAGTTTTTACAACCGAAGACCTCAGTGATATCCCTACACCATCGCCGATTCAGATTGATAATTCAGATGTTCTAAGCAATATCACCGTTACAGAGAGAGAAGTATTGAATTGTTTAGATAAACTCAAAGTAAATAAAACGCCAGGACCTGATACAATCTCGCCTAGAGTTCTAAAGGAAGCTAAGAATGAGCTCTCCAAACCACTGACATTACTATTCAATAAATCCTTGCAGTCTGGAACTATGCCTGATCAGTGGAAGCTAGCCAACGTAACACCGATATTCAAAAAAGGCAGCAAATCCCTACCCAGTAACTATCGTCCAATTAGCTTAACCTCAGTTGTATGTAAAATGCTAGAAACGGTCATACGAGACAGACTCGTAAATCACTTAGAGGAAAATAACATACTTAAAGATACTCAACACGGCTTTCGTAAAAAACGTTCCTGTTTAACAAACCTCTTAGACTTCTTCCACGATATCCTCAACCTCTACGATGAGAGTAAAGCTGTAGATATTATATACCTTGATTTTCAAAAGGCCTTTGACAAAGTTCCCCACAAACGTTTACTGCTAAAACTAAAAGCGCATGGAATACAAGACGGTGTGTTGAAATGGATAGAAAATTGGCTCAACAACAGAAAGCAAAGAGTAGTCATAAACGGTAAGGCATCTAAATGGACCAATGTAAGTAGCGGGGTACCCCAGGGATCGGTACTAGGACCAATTCTCTTTCTAATTTACATCAACGACATAGATGAGGGTCTCACCTGCACAATCTCAAAATTTGCTGACGATACAAAAATTGCAAATAGCGTACTCTCAAAAGAACAAGTTGACGATATGCAACACAATCTAGATAAATTGTCATGTTGGGCCCAAATTTGGCAAATGAGTTTCAATGCGGATAAATGTAAAGTACTACATGTCGGATACCTAAATGAGAAAGCAAACTATTCGATGAATGGCACTCAGCTTAAGAATGTAAACAGAGAAACTGATCTGGGAGTAACAATATCGAGTAACCTAAAACCGAGTCAACAATGTTCAGAAGTTGTTAAGAAGGCAAACAAAATAATTGGCTTTATAGGCAGGTCATTTGAGCATAAATCCAAAGAAGTTATCCTAACCCTTTACAATTCCTTAGTCCGCCCTCTTCTGGAATACTGCGTTCAATCCTGGTGCCCTTATTACCAAAAAGATATAAACAAGCTAGAACGAGTTCAACGTAGAGTTACCAAAATGATACCTAGCCTAAAGAACAAACCATACGAAGAGCGTCTTAGAGAATTAAATCTATTTCCTTTAACCCAGCGCAGATTAAGAGGCGACTTAATTCAAGTGTTCAAAATCATCAAAGGCATCGACAATATGAACTGTAGTAAGTACTTCACTATCGACCAATCTAATTACACACGGGGAAACGGTTGCAAAATTATTGGTAAATCTTTTAACTCGCACGAATCTAAGAATTTCTTCTTCAATCGAGTTGTCAACTTGTGGAATGGGCTTCCCCGAAACGTTATAGACTGCAGCACCGTTGATTCATTTAAATTCCGCCTAGACAAATATCTCGCATCAAACCCGCGACTGACTGCGTTTGTAAATGAATAACTTTATCCTCCCCTCAGTTACTAACCCATATGTCCCCTACTAACTTCCTAGTCCTGCCACGTTAGTGGCAGGGCAGTAGTTCCCTTTCCAATGTTCCCTTACCCACTCTAAACCACTGTTTGGACACTTGATCCTAAGTGTTTTGGAGAACAAGCAGCCTAGAAGGGTCACTAGATCTGTTGTTGCTTGATTTCCTTTGTACTCCTTTGTACTCCTTTGTACTCCTTTGTACGTCTAATGTAGATAGCCTAGTTATAGGGGCTCTAAATCCCGTTTCGTGTCTCCACTATACAAGAACAACTCACTTTAGTGTACAATCTCAGAAAATATTTTTTGAGAAAATAATATTTTGTCAATTCAATCTTAACTAGCCTAGTTTTTAGGATGATTTTAGCTCTGTTTTTTGTTTACGTCTCGTGTATTAAGATAGCCTAGTTTTGGGGGCTCTTAATCCCGTTTCGTGTCTCCACTATACAAGACCAATTCACTTTAGTGTACAATCTCAGAAAATATGTTTTGAGATAATATTATTTTGGCAATTCAATCTTAACTAGCCTAGTTTTTAGGGGGATTTTAGCTCTGTTATTTGTCTACGTCTCATGTAGATAGCCTAGTTATAGGGGCTCTAAATCCCGTTTCGTGTCTCCACTATACAAGAACAATTCAATTTTGTGTACAATCTCAGAAAATATTTTTTGAGAAAATATTATTTTGTCAATTCAATCTTAACTAGCCTAGTTTTTAGGGGATTTTAGCTCTGTTATTTGTCTACGTCTCATGTATTAAGATAGCCTAGTTATAGGGGCTCTAAATCCCGTTTCGTGTCTCCACCATACAAGCCCAATTCACTTTAGTGTACAATCTCAGAAAATATTTTTTGAGAAAATATTATTTTGTCAATTCAATCTTAACTAGCCTAGTTTTTAGGGTGATTTTAGCTCTGTTATTTGTCTACGTCTCATGTATTAAGATATCCTAGTTATAGGGGCTCTAAATCCCGTTTCGTGTCTCCACTATACAAGACCAATTCACTTGAGTGTACAATCTCATAAAATATTTTTTGAGAACATATTATTTTGGCAATTCAATCTTAACTAGCCTAGTTTTTAGTGTGATTTTAGCTCTGTTATTTGTCTACGTCTCATGTATTAAGATAGCCTAGTTATAGGGGCTCTAAATCCCGTTTCGTGTCTCCACTATACAAGACCAATTCACTTTAGTGTACAATCTCAGAAAATATTTTTTGAGAAAATATTATTTTGTCAATTCAATCTTAACTAGCTTAGTGTTTAGGGTGATTTTAGCTCCGTTATATGTCTACGTCTCATGTAGGTAGCCTAGTTATAGGAGCTCTAAATCCCGTTTCGTGTCTCCACTATACAAGACCAATTCACTTTAGTGTACAATCTCAGATTTGTTTTTTTGAGAAAATATTATTTTGTCAATTCAATCTTAACTAGCCTAGTTTTTAGGGTGATTTTAGCTCCGTTATATGTCTACGTCTCATGTAGGTAGCCTAGTTATAGGGGCTCTAAATCCTGTTTTATGTCTCCACTATACAAGACCAATTCACTTTAGTGTACAATCTCAGAATATATTTTTTGAGAAAATATTATTTTGTCAATTCAATTTTAACTAGCCTAGTTTTTAGGGTGATTTTAGCTCTGTTATATGTCTACGTCTCATGTAGATAGCCTAGTTATAGGGGCTCTAAATCCCGTTTCGTGTCTCCACTATACAAGAACAACTCACTTTAGTGTACAATCTCAGAAAATATTTTTTGAGAATATATTATTTTGTCAATTCAATCTTAACTAGCCTAGTTTTTAGGGTGATTTTAGCTCTGTTATTTGTCTACGTCTCATGTATTAAGATATCCTAGTTATAGGGGATCTAAATCCCGTTTCGTGTCTCCACTATACAAGACCAATTCACTTTAGTGTACAATCTCAGAAAATATTTTTTGAGAACATATTATTTTGGCAATTCAATCTTAACTAGTCTAGTTTTTAGGGTGATTTTAGCTCTGTTATTTGTCTACGTCTCATGTATTAAGATAGCCTAGTTATAGGGGCTCTAAATCCCGTTTCGTGTCTCCACTATACAAGACCAATTCACTTTAGTGTACAATCTCAGAAAATATTTTTTGAGAACATATTATTTTGGCAATTCAATCTTAACTAGCCTAGTTTTTAGGGTGATTTTAGCTCTGTTATTTGTCTACGTCTCATGTAGATAGCCTAGTTATAGGGGCTCTAAATCCCGTTTCGTGTCTCCACTATACAAGAACAATTCACTTTAGTGTACAATCTCAGAAAATATTTTTTGAGAAAATATTATTTTGTCAATTCAATCTTAACTAGCCTAGTTTTTAGGGTTATTTTTAGCTCTGTTATTTGTCTACGTCTCATGTATTAAGATAGCCTAGTAATAGGGGCTCTAAATCCCGTTTCGTGTCTCCACTATACATGACCAATTCACTTTTGTGTACAATCTCAGAAAATATTTGTTGAGAACATATTATTTTGGCAATTCAATCTTAACTAGCCTAGTTTTTAGGGTGATTTTAGCTCTGTTATTTGTCTACGTCTCATGTATTAAGATTGCCTAGTTATAGGGGCTCTAAATCCCGTTTCGTGTCTCCACTATACAAGACCAATTCACTTTAGTGTACAATGTCAGAAAATATTTGTTGAGAAAATATTATATTGTCAATTCAATCTTAACTAGCCTAGTTTTTAGGGGGATTTTATATCTGTTATTTGTCTACGTCTCATGTATTAAGATAGCCTAGTTATAGGGGCTCTAAATCCCGTTTCGTGTCTCCACTATACAAGACCAATTCACTTTAGTGTACAATCTCAGAAAATATTTTTTGAGAAAATATTATTTTGTCAATTCAATTTTAACTAGCCTAGTTTTTAGGGGGATTTTAGCTCTGTTATTTGTCTACGTCTCATGTATTAAGATAGCCTAGTTATAGGGGCTCCAAATCCCGTTTCGTGTCTCCACTATACAAGACCAATTCACATTAGTGTACAATCTCAGAAAATATTTTTTGAGAAAATATTATTTTGTCAATTCAATCTTAACTAGCCTAGTTTTTAGGGTGGTTTTTAGCTCTGTTATTTGTCTACGTCTCATGTATTAAGATATCCTAGTTATAGGGGCTCTAAATCCCGTTTCGTGTCTCCACTATACATGACCAATTCACTTTAGTGTACAATCTCAGAAAATATTTGTTGAGAACATATTATTTTGGCAATTCAATCTTAACTAGCCTAGTTTTTAGGGTGATTTTAGCTCTGTTATTTGTCTACGTCTCATGTATTAAGATAGCCTAGTTATAGGGGCTCTAAATCCCGTTTCGTGTCTCCACTATACAAGACCAATTCACTTTAGTGTACAATGTCAGAAAATATTTTTTGAGAAAATATTATTTTGTCAATTCAATCTTAACTAGCGCTAGTTTTTAGGGTGATTTTAGCTCTGTTATTTGTCTACGTCTCATGTATTAAGATAGCCTAGTTTTAGGGGCTCTTAATCCCGTTTCGTGTCTCCACTATACAAGACCGATTCACTTTAGTGTACAATCTCAGAAAATATTTTTTGAGAAAATATTATTTTGTCAATTCAATCTTAACTAGCCTAGATTTTAGGGTGATTTTAGCTCTGTTATTTGTCTACGTCTCATGTAGATAGCCTAGTTATAGGGGCTCTAAATCCCGTTTCGTGTCTCCACTATACAAGAACAATTCACTTTAGTGTACAATCTCAGAAAATATTTTTTGAGAAAATATTATTTTGTCAATTCAATCTTAACTAGCCTAGTTTTTAGGGTGATTTTACCTCTGTTATATGTCTACGTCTCATGTAGATAGCCTAGTTATAGGGGCTCTAAATCCCGTTTCGTGTCTCCACTATACAAGACCAATTCACTTTAGTTTACAATCTCAGAAAATATTTTTTGAGAAAATATTATTTTGTCAATTCAATCTTAACTAGCCTAGTTTTTAGGGGGATTTTAGCTCTGTTATTTGTCTACGTCTCATGTATTAAGATAGCCTAGTTATAGGGGCTCTATATCCCGTTTCGTGTCTCCACTATACAAGACCAATTCACTTTAGTGTACAATCTCAGAAAATATTTTTTGAGAAAATATTATTTTGTCAATTCAATCTTAACTAGCCTAGTTTTTAGGGTGATTTTAGCTCTGTTATATGTCTACGTCTCGTGTAGATAGCCTTGTTATAGGGGGACCAATTCATTTTAGTGTACAATCTCAGAAAATATTTTTTGAGAAAATATTATTTTGTCAATTCAATCTTAACTAGCCTAGTTTTTAGGGTGATTTTAGCTCCGTTATATGTCTACGTCTCATGTAGGTAGCCTAGTTATAGGGGCTCTAAATCCTGTTTTATGTCTCCACTATACAAGACCAATTCACCTTCGTGTACAATCTCAGAAAATATTTTTTGAGAAAATATTATTTTGTCAATTCAATCTTAACTAGCCTAGTTTTTAGGGTAATTTTAGCCCCGTTATATGTCTACGTATCATGTAGGTAGCCTAGTTATAGGGGCTCTAAATCCTGTTTTATGTCTCCACTATACAAGACCAATTCACTTTAGTGTACAATCTCAGAAAATATTTTTTGAGAAAATATTATTTTGGCAATTCAATCTTAACTAGCCTAGTTTTTAGGGTGATTTTAGCTCTGTTATTTGTCTACGTCTCATGTATTAAGATAGCCTAGTTATAGGGGCTCTAAATCTCGTTTCGTGTCTCCACTATACAAGACCAATTCACTTTAGTGTACAATGTCAGAAATTTTTTTTTGAGAAAATATTATTTGTCAATTCAATCTTAACTAGCCTAGTTTTTAGGGGGATTTTAGATCTGTTATTTGTCTATGTCTCATGTATTAATATAGCCTAGTTATAGGGGCTCTAAATCCCGTTTCGTGTCTCCACTATACAAGACCAATTCACTTTAGTGTACAATCTCAGAAAAAATTTTTTGAGAAAATATTATTTATCAATTCAATCTTAACTAGCCTAGTGTTTAGGGTGATTTTAGCTCTGTTATTTGTCGACGTCTCGTGTATTAAGATAGCCTAGTTTTAGGGGCTCTAAATCCCGTTTCGTTTCTCCACTATACAAGACCAATTCACTTTAGTGTACAATCTCAGAAAACATTTTTTGAGAATATATTATTTTGTCAATGCAATCTTAACTAGCCTAGTTTTTAGGGTGATTTTAGCTCTGTTATATGTCTACGTCTCATGTAGATAGCCTAGTTATAGGGGCTCTAAATCCCGTTTCGTGTCTCCACTATACAAGAACAATTCACTTTAGTGTACAATCTCCGAAAATATTTTTTGAGAAAATATTATTTTGTCAATTCAATCTAAACTAGCCTAGTTTTTAGGGTGATTTTAGCTCTGTTATTTGTCTACGTCTCATGTATTAAGATATCCTAGTTATAGGGGCTCTAAATCCCGTTTCGTGTCTCCACTATACAAGACCAATTCACTTGAGTGTACAATCTCAGAATATATTTTTTGAGAACATATTATTTTGGCAATTCAATCTTAACTAGCCTAGTTTTTAGGGTGATTTTAGCTCTGTTATTTGTCTACGTCTCATGTATTAAGATAGCCTAGTTATAGGGGCTCTAAATCCCGTTTCGTGTCTCCACTATACAAGACCAATTCACTTTAGTGTACAATCTCAGAAAATATTTTTTGAGAAAATATTATTTTGTCAATTCAATCTTAACTAGCTTCGTGTTTAGGGTGATTTTAGCTCTGTTATTTGTCTACGTCTCGTGTATTAAGATAGCCTAGTTTTAGGGGCTCTAAATCCCGTTTCATGTCTCCACTATACAAGACCAATTCACTTCAGTGTACAATCTCAGAAAATATTTTTTGAGAAAATATTATTTTGTCAATTCAATCTTAACTAGCCTAGTTTTTAGGATGATTTTAGCTCTGTTTTTTGTCTACGTCTTGTGTATTAAGATAGCCTAGTTTTAGGGGCTCTTAATCCCGTTTCGTGTCTCCACTATACAAGACCAATTCACTTTAGTGTACAATCTCAGAAAATATTTTTTGAGATAATATTATTTTGTCAATTCAATCTTAACTAGCCTAGTTTTTAGGGTGATTTTAGCTCTGTTATTTGTCTACGTCTCATGTAGATAGCCTAGTTATAGGGGCTCTAAATCCCGTTTCGTGTCTCCACTATACAAGAACAATTCACTTTAGTGTACAATCTCAGAAAATATTTTTTGAGAAAATATTATTTTGTCAATTCAATTTTAACTAGCCTAGTTTTTAGGGGGATTTTAGCTCTGTTATTTGTCTACGTCTCATGTATTAAGATAGCCTAGTTATAGGGGCTCCAAATCCCGTTTCGTGTCTCCACTATACAAGACCAATTCACATTAGTGTACAATCTCAGAAAATATTTTTTGAGAAAATATTATTTTGTCAATTCAATCTTAACTAGCCTAGTTTTTAGGGTGATTTTAGCTCCGTTATATGTCTACGTCTCATGTAGGTAGCCTAGTTATAGGGGCTCTAAATCCCGTTTCGTGTCTCCACTATACAAAACCAATTCACTTTAGTGTACAATCTCAGATTTGTTTTTTTGAGAAAATATTATTTTGTCAATTCAATCTTAACTAGCCTAGTTTTTAGGGTGATTTTAGCTCCGTTATATGTCTACGTCTCATGTAGGTAGCCTAGTTATAGGGGCTCTAAATCCTGTTTTATGTCTCCACTATACAAGACCAATTCACTTTAGTGTACAATCTCAGAATATATTTTTTGAGAAAATATTATTTTGTCAATTCAATTTTAACTAGCCTAGTTTTTAGGGTGATTTTAGCTCTGTTATATGTCTACGTCTAATGTAGATAGCCTAGTTATAGGGGCTCTAAATCCCGTTTCGTGTCTCCACTATACAAGAACAACTCACTTTAGTGTACAATCTCAGAAAATATTTTTTGAGAAAATATTATTTTGTCAATTCAATCTTAACTAGCCTAGTTTTTAGGATGATTTTAGCTCTGTTTTTTGTTTACGTCTCGTGTATTAAGATAGCCTAGTTTTAGGGGCTCTTAATCCCGTTTCGTGTCTCCACTATACAAGACCAATTCACTTTAGTGTACAATCTCAGAAAATATGTTTTGAGATAATATTATTTTGGCAATTCAATCTTAACTAGCCTAGTTTTTAGGGGGATTTTAGCTCTGTTATTTGTCTACGTCTCATGTAGATAGCCTAGTTATAGGGGCTCTAAATCCCGTTTCGTGTCTCCACTATACAAGAACAATTCACTTTTGTGTACAATCTCAGAAATTTTTTTTTGAGAAAATATTATTTTGTAAATTCAATCTTAACTAGCCTAGTTTTTAGGGGATTTTAGCTCTGTTATTTGTCTACGTCTCATGTATTAAGATAGCCTAGTTATAGGGGCTCTAAATCCCGTTTCGTGTCTCCACCATACAAGCCCAATTCACTTTAGTGTACAATCTCAGAAAATATTTTTGAGAAAATATTATTTTGTCAATTCAATCTTAACTAGCCTAGTTTTTAGGGTGATTTTAGCTCTGTTATTTGTCTACGTCTCATGTATTAAGATATCCTAGTTATAGGGGCTCTAAATCCCGTTTCGTGTCTCCACTATACAAGACCAATTCACTTGAGTGTACAATCTCATAAAATATTTTTTGAGAACATATTATTTTGGCAATTCAATCTTAACTAGCCTAGTTTTTAGTGTGATTTTAGCTCTGTTATTTGTCTACGTCTCATGTATTAAGATAGCCTAGTTATAGGGGCTCTAAATCCCGTTTCGTGTCTCCACTATACAAGACCAATTCACTTTAGTGTACAATCTCAGAAAATATTTTTTGAGAAAATATTATTTTGTCAATTCAATCTTAACTAGCTTAGTGTTTAGGGTGATTTTAGCTCCGTTATATGTCTACGTCTCATGTAGGTAGCCTAGTTATAGGAGCTCTAAATCCCGTTTCGTGTCTCCACTATACAAGACCAATTCACTTTAGTGTACAATCTCAGATTTGTTTTTTTGAGAAAATATTATTTTGTCAATTCAATCTTAACTAGCCTAGTTTTTAGGGTGATTTTAGCTCCGTTATATGTCTACGTCTCATGTAGGTAGCCTAGTTATAGGGGCTCTAAATCCTGTTTTATGTCTCCACTATACAAGACCAATTCACTTTAGTGTACAATCTCAGAATATATTTTTTGAGAAAATATTATTTTGTCAATTCAATTTTAACTAGCCTAGTTTTTAGGGTGATTTTAGCTCTGTTATATGTCTACGTCTCATGTAGATAGCCTAGTTATAGGGGCTCTAAATCCCGTTTCGTGTCTCCACTATACAAGAACAACTCACTTTAGTGTACAATCTCAGAAAATATTTTTTGAGAAAATATTATTTTGTCAATTCAATCTTAACTAGCCTAGTTTTTAGGGGGATTTTATATCTGTTATTTGTCTACGTCTCATGTATTAAGATAGCCTAGTTATAGGGGCTCTAAATCCCGTTTCGTGTCTCCACTATACAAGACCAATTCACTTTAGTGTACAATCTCAGAAAATATTTTTTGAGAAAATATTATTTTGTCAATTCAATCTTAACTAGCGCTAGTTTTTAGGGTGATTTTAGCTCTGTTATTTGTCTACGTCTCATGTATTAAGATAGCCTAGTTTTAGGGGCTCTTAATCCCGTTTCGTGTCTCCACTATACAAGACCAATTCACTTTAGTGTACAATCTCAGAAAATATTTTTTGAGAAAATATTATTTTGTCAATTCAATCTTAACTAGCCTAGTTTTTAGGGTGATTTTAGCTCTGTTATTTGTCTACGTCTCATGTAGATAGCCTAGTTATAGGGGCTCTAAATCCCGTTTCGTGTCTCCACTATACAAAAACAACTCACTTTAGTGTACAATCTCAGAAAATATTTTTTGAGAAAATATTATTTTGTCAATTCAATCTTAACTAGCCTAGTTTTTAGGGTTATTTTTAGCTCTGTTATTTGTCTACGTCTCATGTAGATAGCCTAGTTATAGGGGCTCAAAATCCCGTTTCGTGTCTCCACTATACAAGACCAATTCACTTTAGTGTACAATCTCAGAAAATATTTTTTGAGAAAATATTATTTTGTCAATTCAATCTTAACTAGCCTAGTTTTTAGGGGGATTTTAGCTCTGTTATTTGTCTACGTCTCATGTATTAAGATAGCCTAATAATAGGGGCTCTATATCCCGTTTCGTGTCTCCACTATACAAGACCAATTCACTTTAGTGTACAATCTCAGAAAATATTTTTTGAGAAAATATTATTTTGTCAATTCAATCTTAACTAGCCTAGTTTTTAGGGTGATTTTAGCTCTGTTATATGTCTACGTCTCGTGTAGATAGCCTTGTTATAGGGGGACCAATTCATTTTAGTGTACAATCTCAGAAAATATTTTTTGAGAAAATATTATTTGTCAATTCAATCTTAACTAGCCTAGTTTTTAGGGTGATTTTAGCTCCGTTATATGTCTACGTCTCATGTAGGTAGCCTAGTTATAGGGGCTCTAAATCCTGTTTTATGTCTCCACTATACAAGACCAATTCACCTTCGTGTACAATCTCAGAAAATATTTTTTGAGAAAATATTATTTTGTCAATTCAATCTTAACTAGCCTAGTTTTTAGGGTAATTTTAGCCCCGTTATATGTCTACGTCTCATGTAGGTAGCCTAGTTATAGGGGCTCTAAATCCTGTTTTATGTCTCCACTATACAAGACCAATTCACTTTAGTGTACAATCTCAGAAAATATTTTTTGAGAAAATATTATTTTGGCAATTCAATCTTAACTAGCCTAGTTTTTAGGGTGATTTTAGCTCTGTTATTTGTCTATGTCTCATGTATTAAGATAGCCTAGTTATAGGGGCTCTAAATCCCGTTTCGTGTCTCCACTATACAAGACCAATTCACTTTAGTGTACAATGTCAGAAAATATTTTTTGAGAAAATATTATTTTGTCAATTCAATCTTAACTAGCCTAGTTTTTAGGGGGATTTTAGATCTGTTATTTGTCTATGTCTCATGTATTAAGATAGCCTAGTTATAGGGGCTCTAAATCCCGTTTCGTGTCTCCACTATACAAGACCAATTCAGTTTAGTGTACAATCTCAGAAAATATTTTTTGAGAAAATATTATTTTGTCAATTCAATCTTAACTAGCCTAGTTTTTAGGATGATTTTAGCTCTGTTTTTTGTCTACGTCTCGTGTATTAAGATAGCCTAGTTTTAGGGGCTCTTAATCCCGTTTCGTGTCTCCACTATACAAGACCAATTCACTTTAGTGTACAATCTCAGAAAATATTTTTTGAGATAATATTATTTTGTCAATTCAATCTTAACTAGCCTAGTTTTTAGGGTGATTTTAGCTCTGTTATTTGTCTACGTCTCATGTAGATAGCCTAGTTATAGGGGCTCTAAATCCCGTTTCGTGTCTCCACTATACAAGAACAATTCACTTTAGTGTACAATCTCAGAAAATATTTTTTGAGAAAATATTATTTTGTCAATTCAATCTTAACTAGCCTAGTTTTTAGGGGGATTTTAGCTCTGTTATTTGTCTACGTCTCATGTATTAAGATATCCTAGTTATAGGGGCTCTAAATCCCGTTTCGTGTCTCCACTATACAAGACCAATTCACTTTAGTGTACAATCTCAGAAAATATTTTTTGAGAAAATATTATTTTGTCAATTCAATCTTAACTAGCCTAGTTTTTAGGGTGATTTTAGCTCCGTTATATGTCTACGTCTCATGTAGGTAGCCTAGTTATAGGGGCTCTAAATCCTGTTTTATGTCTCCACTATATGTTACGACTGGGGTTCAAATATATCAGGGCTCTTATTCATTGGACTAGTAATGGCATAAATGTTACAACGGAAAGCGCTAGCTCCAACCTCTGAAGTATATTCCCAGTGAACAAAGAACACAAATACTCTACAGAGTTCTATATGCAATAATAGGCTATCAAACTCTCAATAAATGTGCTTCTACTCTAGGCTTAATGTTATGTGAAAACAGCCTATTACTACCTATAACCGAAGGTGCTTGGTTATGGTATACAAAGTAAGGTGGTAAGAGAAGTTACAGCTTACGTTACTTTAATCAATAAATGTCAGGCACTCCTGCATGAAAGAAAGTGCACTAAAGTCCTTCAACACTAACAAGGAATCTTCTTTAAATGTTAGATGCTGTAAAGATGCTCGTATCGGAAATGGAACCCAAAAAGGCAGGCAGTGGAACAATGCTCGTGCAGGCTATGCACACAAAAAGGCAGAATATATAATGCCGTCGGAGCCAAGAATATCCTAAACACTACAACACTAATAATAATCGCCACAATACAGTATTCCTATCAACAAAAAGAGCCTAAGTCGTTTGTGTCTCAATACATCAAACTAGGCTGCGAAATGCTTGTGTAATCATAAATGGGTATGCATAAAAAGAGTGCATAAAATGCATAAAAAGAGTCTAAAATGGAGGGAGAGTAAGAAACTGTTCTGGAAAGAAGTCAAGAAAGTTAGGGAAGGTAGCAAGGGAAACAGTAAGGGTGTGAAAGATAAGAATGGGAGAATGCTAGCCGAGAAGCAAGAGAGAGTCGAAAGATGGAGGGAGTACTTCAGTGAGTTGCTAAATGAAAGGAATGAAGAGCCAGCAAACATAGCTGGATATGGTATGGGAGGGAGAAGAAGAGAAGTAGTGGAGGAGGAGGTGGGGATCAGGAGGTCAGAAGTGTGGGAAGCCATGAAAAGAGTGAAGTTGGGGAAAGCACCAGGAACAGATGGAGTGTGTGGGGAAATGTTGAGGTATGGTGGTGAGATAGTGATAGAATGGGTATGGAAAATGTGCAAACTAGCATGGGAGAAGGGGAGTGCACCCGATGACTGGAAGACTGGCATAATAGTCCCCCTATATAAGGGCAAAGGGGAAAGAGGAGTGTGTGGTAACCACCGAGGAATATGTCTTCTAAGCGTAGTAGGGAAGGTATACAGTAGGGTAGTGATTGAGAGAGTGAGAGTGAGAACGGAGAAATGGATAGGCGACGAGCAGGGAGGTTTTAGGAAGGGAAGAGGATGTGTAGATCAGATTTTTACCCTGAATTGTGTTGTGGAGAAGTATCTGGAGAAGAAACAAAAGGTGTATGTTGCCTTTATGGACTTGGAGAAGGCCTATGACAGAGTGGATAGAGAAGGTTTGTGGAAAGTACTTAGAATATACGGAGTAGAGGGCAAGTTGCTAAAAGCAGTGAAGAGCATGTATGAGGGTGCAAAGGCGGCAGTACGTGTGGAGAGTGAGCAGAGCGAGTTCTTTGACCTGAATGTTGGTTTGAAACAGGGGTGTGTGATGTCCCCGTGGTTGTTTACTGTATATATGGATGGAGTAATGAAAGAAATACTATCAAGAGCAGTGGATGTTGGTGTATCGCTGAAAAGGGAGGGAATTGAGTGGAAGCTACCTATACTGCTGTTTGCGGATGATACAGTTCTGATGAGTGATAATGAATGGGAGTTGCAGGGTCTGGTAAATGAGTTTGGAACTGTGTGCGAAAAACGGAATTTGAAGGTAAATACGGGGAAGAGCAAGGTTATGGTCTTCGAAAAGGGTGAAGTCACAGAGTGTGAGGTGAAGCTGAACGGTCAGGCTATGGAGATCGTCAACTCTTTTAAGTATCTGGGCAGTGTGTTGAGTAAAGATGGGACTATGGATGAAGAGGTGCGGGAGAGGGTACAACAGGGGAAGAGGGTTGTAGGAACCCTAAAAGCAGTAACAAGAAATAGGGTGGTCAGTATGGAAGTGAAGAAGTCCTTGCATGACAGTGTGGTAATCCCGACACTGACTTACGGAAGCGAAGCATGGACGTTGGTTGAGAGACTCAAACCAAGAGTGAGAGCAGTGGAAATGAATTACTTAAGGAGTGCGTGCAGAGTTACATGGAGGGATAGACAGACTAATGAGGAAGTAAGAAGGAGGTGTGGTGTGGAGGTAGATGTGCTGGAAAGTGTGAAAAGGAACAACTTGAGATGGTTAGGCCATGTGGAACGTATGGAAAGCGAGAGAATGACTAAGAGGGTGTACGAGAGCGAGGTGGAGGGACAGAGGGGGAGAGGTAGACCGAATATGAGGTGGAAGGATGGAGTGAGGAACTACATGACCGAAGGCGGTGCTGGTTGGGGGGAGGGGCGTCGACTGACTGGGGACAGAGGTGCATGGGGGCGGTTCGTTCATGGCCACCCCTTCGGGGATCACGGCGTCGGGCAATAGATAGATAGATAGATAAAAAGAGTAATTAGGTTAATATACTTAATGTCTACTATGATTGATAAAGTCTAGCTAGAGTCAATGATACGAGATACTGGTGCGCATGGCATGCTGCATAGCCTAGTGCAAATCTCAAGTCTGTGTGTCAAATATTACGTTATACTGAAGGGTAGCTCTCTTGAGAAACCTTAATACCGAAGTATTAAGCGTTCTCCTGGCGTACCTCAAAGACAAACAATCGAGACCAGAACAGTGCAGAATGGTATAGGCAAAAAGCCCTCATTCGTGCATGCTCTACTCTCAATGGCACAGAGACTAGAATTTACTCAATCAACTCCAGTTCTCAGGTATGTCGTGCCGCTTTTAACTAAAGCCAGCACTCATAGGAAACAATACCTATTATATCAGACTCCCAGTCTAGCTTTATCTAATCCAGCAGAACACTAATAATTATAGGAAGCAGCAATAAGAAAGCCAACCAATGCTTCGTGATCCACTTATCTTAACAACTAACATACACAGGTTATATCAGACCTTAACACACAATACAACTGGCCAGCATGAAGCTGATTTTGCAGAGTTAACCAGAGGGGATATAATGTTAATAAAGGTGGTGAAAGATATGGAAAATGAGAGAGATAGGCCGAGGAAAAGATTCTCAGGTAAGAGCGGGGACAGGTTGCAAGGGATAAAGATGGATGCGTTCTAGAAACCAGATCTGAGGGAGAGAGTGGCGAGGAACTAGTATATATACTTCGCACTAGCTCGAGCCGCGTGGGAAACTAACGGTTACGAGTCGACCGACCACTCACAAGGCTTGCAGCATGGTAAGGACCTCTCTCCACCAACCCCCGCGAGGCAGCCAGCCGTGACGTCATCGAGCGGGACAAAAAACACTGCGCGCCACCTCTCACTCCGTTCTACTCTCTCTCTCTCTCTCCCAGATCCTATCATTACTAGTTAATGACAAAACATATACTTTACAATTAAATATATAAAGCCTTGACATGGGCGAAAACAAAGAGCCTTTCTGGACTGCCCATGACACGAGCTTTCATATGAAATAAAGCACACTCTAATACATAAACTGTAGCCCCATCCACTGCCCTGGCGATCCTAGCGAGTCACTGTAGGACAAGCCATGCGGTTCTAAAGGAGTGGTCAACTCCACACCCCCCCCAAGATTTTTCTCAGAGGCCCCAAGGCTCACAAAAATCTGATGGTTAGAACCCATGCTATATCTCCACTTCCCATCACCCAGCGGCAGTAAAATATCTGGCACAGTTCTTCAACAAAACATTCTTTTCAAAATTATAACCCTCCCAACACAATAGGTTAAATTATATGTAGTTATGCTCCTCAAGAGCGAGCTTCTCTAGCCCAGCATTCTGAGAGGAGTGCAACTCAGAATTACTGCTATAACATACTGAAAAAATTCAACTATCAAAGAAAGTTTCTTTATTTGATTTTTATGTTTTTAATTTGTTTATTTCGGCTGCACTATAGGGGCAAGCCTAGTTTTTTCTTCTATACCAAACGCTCAACTCCTGCTTTACGACCCAATACGCTGGGCTACAACCGCGAGCCAACAAGCACCAAGCGCAAAATACTATTCAAACTAAAGCAGGAGGCTACCCGTGTATCAATCTACCCCGGATCATATACCCTTGAACGACCATCTGCAACCACGATGTCACAACCGGCAATATGGCGTATGTCCAGGTTATATACCAATAACCTTAGTGACCACCTGGTCAGCCTCATATTCCGATTGTGAAACTGGTCCAAGAACTTGAGAGGGTGATGATCTGGGTAAACTACAACGACCGGACCATAGGCTGGAACACAGACTTCGAAATGCCTCAGAGCAAGTACAACCGCCAGCAGCTCCTCCTCGACAACAGAGCAGCTCCCCTGGGCCGAATTGTACTTCTCCGAGCAGAAACTAACAGGATGCTCCAGCCCATCATCGTCCTTTTCCACAAGGACGGCACCAGCCCCCACACCACTAGCCTCCGTTGCTAGTTGGAAAGATAGGCTAAAGTCAGGGGCCCTGAGGATCGGGTGAGTGCACAACAGGTGTTTTACTTCTCCAAACACCCTTTCACACTCAGGCGCCCACTTGAACTTCTCATCCTTCCAGTTATCCTCCACCTGAGCTTGACTGTCCCGTTCTCCTTCTCCACCTTGACTGCTAAACGTCATCATAGGCACAGTGAGAGGCTCAGGGGGGTGCCTCCCATACTCCTTCATGGGATTAACATGACATAACTGATTGCGCTTCCGTCTGTCTGGAGTGGCTACCAAGTAAACCAGGTCCGATAGCTCCTCCACCACCCTATAAGGACCAGTGTACTTCGCGGATAAGGGGTGACCTACAAGGGGCAGTAGCATCAACACCTCCTGACCCACGTGAAACTCCCTGAGTTCAACCTTGAGGTCGTACCTGTCCTTCATGAGGGCCTGAGAGCTAGTCAAATTACGGCCAGCCCACTGCAGACTGCGCAACATCCATTCTCGACTGTTGAGGACACACTTGAGCATAGAACAAGGTTTTTCTGCGCCCTCCCATACTTCTTCAACCATATGGAGAGGCCCTCTGACACGGTGTCCAAAGACGAGCTCATTAGGGCTGAATCCCAAACATTCCCCAGGTACCTCCCGTGCAGTAAACAAAACAACATGAATCTCCTGCGGGTAACCATACCGGGAAAAACACACTAGCAAGCCTCGGACCACCGTCCTCGCTGACCCATTTCTCATAGGGTACGCGTCAGGGTACCTCGTTGCTACATCTCTCGCCTGTGCAACACTGTCCTCCTTCAATTCGACAGCACCGGTACCACATTCAAGAACCTCCGGGTCTTTCAATTGCAACTTACGAATGTCCGAAGGAGCAAGCCTATCCAAGTGTTTGCGAAACAACTCATGCCCCCCTCCTACATTAAATTTGGCCTCCCGTTGCTCTCTCTCTGCGTACCGTTGCTGTCTCATCGTCTTTTTAAGCCCATCCTCTGCCTTTTCCACAACAGTTACTGGGTCTTCTTCAGACTCGATATTTGGTCCTAATACTGAGTCCCCGAGAATGTCCGCTGATACTAAACTCTCAACCGCATCAACTTTCAACCCCTTCTCGGTACCCTTCCTCCGCTGATCTAAAGATTGTTGACCAGAATGTGACTCCCTGGATGCAGAATCTCCGGTGACAACACACGCCATAGGCTGTCCCGGACACTTCTCAACCCACTCCTGCTCCTCCCTACTCACGTCGGCCAGCTTCTCGGCAACGACCAAGGGTGGAGCCTCAGAAGTAGGTCCCGCAAAGTCGTTGCCGAGAAGGAGGTCGACGCCCCCAACAGGCAACTTCTCCACAATTCCTACATCCAGGTCACGAGTCACACCATCAACTTCCACCTTCATTCTCACAAGCGGGTATGACCTTGTTGCATTAACTCCCTGAACCACAACCACCCGCGCCGTATTGACAGGTTTACCAGTGAAATTTCTCAACAGTGTTTGCGATGCCCCAGTGTCACGCAAAATTCTCACCTCATGTCTTCTACCCCCCCACTCCACACAACCGAGTCCCCTGTGGTCACTAAAGGCATCACGGACAGGGAATAAGCCTTCCGGATCCTTCTGCACTGGCAGTGTATTTACCTCGGAAGAAATGCCTCTAACAAACTCCGATGTCCTCTTGAACACTCCAATGCCGTGAGCAAAAGACACGGCTGCCGGAGGAGGTCGACTAGGGCACTCATTTGCCTTATGACCCTCCTGGTGGCAACTAAAACACATAAATTTTGGTTTCGGCTTATACTGTGATGTAAAAGGCCCCTGACTTTTCACATACGGTGTGGTGTAAGGTTTGGATTCAGTTTTAGTTTCATGGCTCTTCTGTTTAAATGTGTCATTGTTACGGGGAAGGGGAGGATAACGGTCCTTAGCACTTACATCGTACTTCTGTGAGGACCCGCAACCCCGAATCAACGACAGCCGTCGATCAGCCATTTCTGCTGCTTCGACTAGAGTTCTTGGGTTTTTCTCCTTCAAGTTCAAAGTTAGATCACCGCCCGTGCTCTTAAAGAACTGCTCCAACATCATTAACTGCTTAATTTCATCAAATGTTGTGACCTTCTCAGATCGGAGCCAGTTTCCCATAGCATCGGACAAGTCCCGGGCGTGTTCCAAAAAGGTGCTATCTCTTCCCTTAGTTACACCCCGGAACTTCAAACGGTACGTTTCTGGTTGCAATTCATAAGCCCTCAGGACAGCCTCCTTGAGATCCTCGTACACAATACATAACTCCAAAGGTAACGCATCGTAGGCTTTAAGACCCTTGCCTATTAATCTAGAGGATACAAGTGCTGCCCATTTATTCTCTGGCCACTGGTGTTCCTGGCACTTCTTCTCAAAGCGTGTGAAAAATTCTGTTACACCACTCTCGTCAAACACCGGAACCAGCTTCAATAAGTGCGAGAGAGATTGATCATGAGCACGGTTACCAGCCCCAAGTCGCTGTCCCGTTGCCTCTACCCGCGACTTCTCTACATCCATGTCGGCACAGTACCTAGTCGACTCAGCTTGGATTTTTGCTAGCTCTATTTGCTGCTCACCTGCCCTGATAGCCTTTCTCTCTTCGATCTTAGCTAATTCGAGCTGAAGCAATAATTCTGGAGATAACCCTTGAGGAGGTGAAGGTGCTACAATGTTTGAAATTACCGGTGGTCCCCCCAGGGGCAACCCATCCTGCCAGTCACCACCCACCTGTGGAAGCGTACCCGGGGTCGGCAAACTACTGGGATGGCTGGGAGTCGAGTGTAGGGGAAGCATGGCCGAAGGGCTCTGAGCACTCAACCCATCTCGCTCACCAGTCACCCTGCCCAGTACACACGTTATCAAGTTATCCCTGGTCATGCTGCTAGTACCCGCATGACCGATAGCTGTGGCCAGGCATTGAAGACCGTACCGATTCACACCCACCAACCGCTCGGCAGTAACAGGCCATTGCAAAAATATCCTAGCATCCTCCTCACAGTTCACCTGATTAACCATATCATCATACTGCTGTTCCTTAGTTTCGACATTACGTACTGTGTCTCCATTCTCCTCTGATCCGGTATAAGACATGATGCTCACAAAAATTTCTCACCACAATATTCAGAAAAGAAGCACCCCAAACTCTTATACCTCGATATACACACAAAAATTCTCGGAAATACTCAAGGGCTATACTATGTTGCAAAAAAAAAAATTATTCTTGTTGATCCCCGCAAAATATTCTCCAAAACAACAAATGTTCCCTGCTAATAAATGTAGGTTCACCAAATCCTAGGTAAGGTCGCCATTTGTTACGACTGGGGTTCAAATATATCAGGGCTCTTATTCATTGGACTAGTAATGGCATAAATGTTACAACGGAAAGCGCTAGCTCCAACCTCTGAAGTATATTCCCAGTGAACAAAGAACACAAATACTCTACAGAGTTCTATATGCAATAATAGGCTATCAAACTCTCAATAAATGTGCTTCTACTCTAGGCTTAATGTTATGTGAAAACAGCCTATTACTACCTATAACCGAAGGTGCTTGGTTATGGTATACAAAGTAAGGTGGTAAGAGAAGTTACAGCTTACGTTACTTTAATCAATAAATGTCAGGCACTCCTGCATGAAAGAAAGTGCACTAAAGTCCTTCAACACTAACAAGGAATCTTCTTTAAATGTTAGATGCTGTAAAGATGCTCGTATCGGAAATGGAACCCAAAAAGGCAGGCAGTGGAACAATGCTCGTGCAGGCTATGCACACAAAAAGGCAGAATATATAATGCCGTCGGAGCCAAGAATATCCTAAACACTACAACACTAATAATAATCGCCACAATACAGTATTCCTATCAACAAAAAGAGCCTAAGTCGTTTGTGTCTCAATACATCAAACTAGGCTGCGAAATGCTTGTGTAATCAAAAATGGGTATGCATAAAAAGAGTAATTAGGTTAATATACTTAATGTCTACTATGATTGATAAAGTCTAGCTAGAGTCAATGATACGAGATACTGGTGCACATGGCATGCTGCATAGCCTAGTGCAAATCTCAAGTCTGTGTGTCAAATATTACGTTATACTGAAGGGTAGCTCTCTTGAGAAACCTTAATACCGAAGTATTAAGCGTTCTCCTGGCGTACCTCAAAGACAAACAATCGAGACCAGAACAGTGCAGAATGGTATAGGCAAAAAGCCCTCATTCGTGCATGCTCTACTCTCAATGGCACACAGACTAGAATTTACTCAATCAACTCCAGTTCTCAGGTATGTCGTGCCGCTTTTAACTAAAGCCAGCACTCATAGGAAACAATACCTATTATATCAGACTCCCAGTCTAGCTTTATCTAATCCAGCAGAACACTAATAATTATAGGAAGCAGCAATAAGAAAGCCAACCAATGCTTCGTGATCCACTTATCTTAACAACTAACATACACAGGTTATATCAGACCTTAACACACAATACAACTGGCCAGCATGAAGCTGATTTTGCAGAGTTAACCAGAGGGGATATAATGTTAATAAAGGTGGTGAAAGATATGGAAAATGAGAGAGATAGGCCGAGGAAAAGATTCTCAGGTAAGAGCGGGGACAGGTTGCAAGGGATAAAGATGGATGCGTTCTAGAAACCAGATCTGAGGGGGAGAGTGGCGAGGAACTAGTATATATACTTCGCACTAGCTCGAGCCGCGTGGGAAACTAACGGTTACGAGTCGACCGACCACTCACAAGGCTTGCAGCATGGTAAGGACCTCTCTCCACCAACCCCCGCGAGGCAGCCAGCCGTGACGTCATCGAGCGGGACAAAAAACACTGCGCGCCACCTCTCACTCCGTTCTACTCTCTCTCTCTCTCTCCCAGATCCTATCATTACTAGTTAATGACAAAACATATACTTTACAATTAAATATATAAAGCCTTGACATGGGCGAAAACAAAGAGCCTTTCTGGACTGCCCATGACACGAGCTTTCATATGAAATAAAGCACACTCTAATACATAAACTGTAGCCCCATCCACTGCCCTGGCGATCCTAGCGAGTCACTGTAGGACAAGCCATGCGGTTCTAACGGAGTGGTCAACGTCACATATACAAGACCAATTCACTTTAGTGTACAATCTCAGAAAATATTTTTTTGAGAAAATATTATTTTGTCAATTCAATCTTAACTAGCCTAGTTTTTAGGGTGATTTTAGCTCCGTTATATGTGTACGTCTCATGTAGGTAGCCTAGTTATAGGGGCTCTAAATCCCGTTTCGTGTCTCCACTATACAAGACCAATTCACTTTAGTGTACAATCTCAGATTTGTTTTTTTGAGAAAATATTATTTTGTCAATTCAATCTTAACTAGCCTAGTTTTTAGGGTGATTTTAGCTCCGTTATATGTCTACGTCTCATGTAGGTAGCCTAGTTATAGGGGCTCTAAATCCTGTTTTATGTCTCCACTATACAAGACCAATTCACTTTAGTGTACAATCTCAGAATATATTTTTTGAGAAAATATTATTTTGTCAATTCAATCTTAACTAGCCTAGTTTTTAGGGTGATTTTAGCTCTGTTATATGTCTGCGTCTCATGTAGATAGCCTAGTTATAGGGGCTCTAAATCCCGTTTCGTGTGTCCACTATACAAGAACAATTCACTTTAGTGTACAATCTCAGAAAATATTTTTTGAGAATATATTATTTTGTCAATTCAATCTTAACTAGCCTAGTTTTTAGGGTGATTTTAGCTCTGTTATTTGTCTACGTCTCATGTATTAAGATACCCTAGTTATAGGGGATCTAAATCCCGTTTCGTGTCTCCACTATACAAGACCAATTCACTTTAGTGTACAATCTCAGAAAATATTTTTTGAGAACATATTATTTTGGCAATTCAATCTTAACTAGCCTAGTTTTTAGGGTGATTTTAGCTCTGTTATTTGTCTACGTCTCATGTATTAAGATAGCCTAGTTATAGGGGCTCTAAATCCCGTTTCGTGTCTCCACTATACAAGACCAATTCACTTTAGTGTACAATCTCAGAAAATATTTTTTGAGAAAATATTATTTTGTCAATTCAATCTTAACTAGCCTAGTTTTTAGGGTGATTTTAGCTCCGTTATATGTCTACGTTTCATGTAGGTAGCCTAGTTATAGGGGCTCTAAATCCCGTTTCGTGTCTCCACTATACAAGACCAATTCACTTTAGTGTTCAATGTCAGAAAATATTTTTTGAGAAAAAATTATTTTGTCAATTCAATCTTAACTAGCCTAGTTTTTAGGGGGATTTTAGATCTGTTATTTGTCTATGTCTCATGTATTAAGATAGCCTAGTTATAGGGGCTCTAAATCCCGTTTCGTGTCTCCACCATACAAGCCCAATTCACTTTAGTGTACAATCTCAGAAAATATTTTTTGAGAAAATATTATTTTGTCAATTCAATCTTAACTAGCCTAGTTTTTAGGGTGATTTTAGCTCCGTTATATGTCTACGTCTCATGTAGGTAGCCTAGTTATAGGGGCTCTAAATCCTGTTTTATGTCTCCACTATACAAGACCAATTCACTTTAGTGTACAATCTCAGAAAATATTTTTTTGAGAAAATATTATTTTGTCAATTCAATCTTAACTAGCCTAGTTTTTAGGGTGATTTTAGCTCCGTTATATGTCTACGTCTCATGTAGGTAGCCTAGTTATAGGGGCTCTAAATCCCGTTTCGTGTCTCCACTATACAAGACCAATTCACTTTAGTGTACAATCTCAGATTTGTTTTTTTGAGAAAATATTATTTTGTCAATTCAATCTTAACTAGCCTAGTTTTTAGGGTGATTTTACCTCCGTTATATGTCTACGTCTCATGTAGGTAGCCTAGTTATAGGGGCTCTAAATCCTGTTTTATGTCTCCACTATACAAGACCAATTCACTTTAGTGTACAATCTCAGAATATATTTTTTGAGAAAATATTATTTTGTCAATTCAATCTTAACTAGCCTAGTTTTTAGGGTGATTTTAGCTCTGTTATATGTCTACGTCTCATGTAGATAGCCTAGTTATAGGGGCTCTAAATCCCGTTTCGTGTCTCCACTATACAAGAACAATTCACTTTAGTGTACAATCTCAGAAAATATTTTTTGAGAACATATTATTTTGTCAATTCAATCTTAACTAGCCTAGTTTTTAGGGTGATTTTAGCTCTGTTATTTGTCTACGTCTCATGTATTAAGATATCCTAGTTATAGGGGCTCTAAATCCCGTTTCGTGTCTCCACTATACAAGACCAATTCACTTTAGTGTACAATCTCAGAAAATATTTTTTGAGAACATATTATTTTGGCAATTCAATCTTAACTAGCCTAGTTTTTGGGGTGATTTTAGCTCTGTTATTTGTCTACGTCTCATGTATTAAGATAGCTTAGTTATAGGGGCTCTAAATCCCGTTTCGTGTCTCCACTATACAAGACCAATTCACTTTAGTGTACAATCTCAGAAAATATTTTTTGAGAACATATTATTTTGGCAATTCAATCTTAACTAGCCTAGTTTTTAGGGTGATTTTAGCTCTGTTATTTGTCTACGTCTCATGTAGATAGCCTAGTTATAGGGGCTCTAAATCCCGTTTCGTGTCTCCACTATACAAGAACAATTCACTTTAGTGTACAATCTCAGAAAATATTTTTTGAGAAAAAATTATTTTGTCAATTCAATCTTAACTATCCTAGTTTTTAGGGGGATTTTAGATCTGTTATTTGTCTATGTCTCATGTATTAAGATAGCCTAGTTATAGGGGCTCTAAATCCCGTTTCGTGTCTCCACCATACAAGCCCAATTCACTTTAGTGTACAATCTCAGAAAATATTTTTTGAGAAAATATTATTTTGTCAATTCAATCTTAACTAGCCTAGTTTTTAGGGTGATTTTAGCTCCGTTATATGTCTACGTCTCATGTAGGTAGCCTAGTTATAGGGGCTCTAAATCCTGTTTTATGTCTCCACTATACAAGACCAATTCACTTTAGTGTATAATCTCAGAAAATATTTTTTTGAGAAAATATTATTTTGTCAATTCAATCTTAACTAGCCTAGTTTTTAGGGTGATTTTAGCTCCGTTATATGTCTACGTCTCATGTAGGTAGCCTAGTTATAGGGGCTCTAAATCCCGTTTCGTGTCTCCACTATACAAGACCAATTCACTTTAGTGTACAATCTCAGATTTGTTTTTTTGAGAAAATATTATTTTGTCAATTCAATCTTAACTAGCCTAGTTTTTAGGGTGATTTTACCTCCGTTATATGTCTACGTCTCATGTAGGTAGCCTAGTTATAGGGGCTCTAAATCCTGTTTTATGTCTCCACTATACAAGACCAATTCACTTTAGTGTACAATCTCAGAATATATTTTTTGAGAAAATATTATTTTGTCAATTCAATCTTAACTAGCCTAGTTTTTAGGGTGATTTTAGCTCTGTTATATGTCTACGTCTCATGTAGATAGCCTAGTTATAGGGGCTCTAAATCCCGTTTCGTGTCTCCACTATACAAGAACAATTCACTTTAGTGTACAATCTCAGAAAATATTTTTTGAGAAAATATTATTTTGTCAATTCAATCTTAACTAGCCTAGTTTTTAGGGTGATTTTAGCTCTGTTATTTGTCTACGTCTCATGTATTAAGATATCCTAGTTATAGGGGCTCTAAATCCCGTTTCGTGTCTCCACTATACAAGACCAATTCACTTTAGTGTACAATCTCAGAAAATATTTTTTGAGAACATATTATTTTGGCAATTCAATCTTAACTAGCCTAGTTTTTGGGGTGATTTTAGCTCTGTTATTTGTCTACGTCTCATGTATTAAGATAGCTTAGTTATAGGGGCTCTAAATCCCGTTTCGTGTCTCCACTATACAAGACCAATTCACTTTAGTGTACAATCTCAGAAAATATTTTTTGAGAACATATTATTTTGGCAATTCAATCTTAACTAGCCTAGTTTTTAGGGTGATTTTAGCTCTGTTATTTGTCTACGTCTCATGTAGATAGCCTAGTTATAGGGGCTCTAAATCCCGTTTCGTGTCTCCACTATACAAGAACAATTCACTTTAGTGTACAATCTCAGAAAATATTTTTTGAGAAAATATTATTTTGTCAATTCAATCTTAACTAGCCTAGTTTTTAGGGTGATTTTTAGCTCTGTTATTTGTCTACGTCTCATGTATTAAGATATCCTAGTTATAGGGGCTCTAAATCCCGTTTCGTGTCTCCACTATACATGACCAATTCACTTTAGTGTACAATCTCAGAAAATATTTGTTGAGAACATATTATGTTGGCAATTCAATCTTAACTAGCCTAGTTTTTAGGGTGATTTTAGCTCTGTTATATGTCTACGTCTCGTGTAGATAGCCTTGTTATAGGGGGACCAATTCATTTTAGTGTACAATCTCAGAAAATATTTTTTGAGAAAATATTATTTTGTCAATTCAATCTTAAATAGCCTAGTTTTTAGGGGGATTTTAGCTCTGTTATTTGTCTACGTCTCATGTATTAAGATAGCCTAGTTATAGGGGCTCTAAATCCCGTTTCGTGTCTCCACTATACAAGAACAATTCACTTTAGTGTACAATCTCCGAAAATATTTTTTGAGAAAATATTATTTTGTCAATTCAATCTTAACTAGCCTAGTTTTTAGGGTGATTTTAGCTCTGTTATTTGTCTACATCTCATGTATTAAGATATCCTAGTTATAGGGGCTCTCAATCCCGTTTCGTGTCTCCACTATACAAGACCAATTCACTTGAGTGTACAATCTCAGAAAATATTTTTTGTGAACATATTATTTTGGCAATTCAATCTTAACTAGCCTAGTTTTTAGGGTGATTTTAGCTCTGTTATTTGTCTACGTCTCATGTATTAAGATAGCCTAGTTATAGGGGCTCTAAATCCCGTTTCGTGTCTCCACTATACAAGACCAATTCACTTTAGTGTACAATGTCAGAAAATATTTTTTGAGAAAATATTTTTTTGTCAATTCAATCTTAACTAGCCTAGTTTTTAAGGGGATTTTTGATCTGTTATTTGTCTATGTCTCATGTATTAAGATAGCCTAGTTATAGGGGCTCTAAATCCCGTTTCGTGTCTCCACTATACAAGACCAATTCACTTTAGTGTACAATCTCAGAAAATATTTTTTGAGATAATATTATTTTATCAATTCAATCTTGACTAGCCTAGTTTTTAGGGTGATTTTAGCTCTGTTATTTGTCTACGTCTCATGTAGATAGCCTAGTTATAGGGGTTCTAAATCCCGTTTCGTGTCTCCACTATACAAGAACAATTCACTTTAGTGTACAATCTCAGAAAATATTTTTTGAGAAAATATTATTTTGTCAATTCAATCTTAACTAGCCTAGTTTTTAGGGGGATTTTAGCTCTGTTATTTGTCTACGTCTCATGTATTAAGATAGCCTAGTTATAGGGGCTCTAAATCCCGTTTCGTGTCTCCACTATACAGGACCAATTCACTTTAGTGTACAATCTCAGAAAATATTTTTTGAGAAAATATTATTTTGTCAATTCAATCTTAACTAGCCTAGTTTTTAGGGTGATTTTAGCTCCGTTATATGTCTACGTCTCATGTAGGTAGCCTAGTTATAGGGGCTCTAAATCCTGTTTTATGTCTCCACTATACAAGACGAATTCACTTTAGTGTACAATCTCAGAAAATATTTTTTTGAGAAAATATTATTTTGTCAATTCAATCTTAACTAGCCTAGTTTTTAGGGTGATTTTAGCTCCGTTATATGTCTACGTCTCATGTAGGTAGCCTAGTTATAGGGGCTCTAAATCCTGTTTTATGTCTCCACTATACAAGACCAATTCACTTTAGTGTACAATCTCAGAATATATTTTTTGAGAAAATATTATTTTGTCAATTCAATTTTAACTAGCCTAGTTTTTAGGGTGATTTTAGCTCTGTTATATGTCTACGTCTCATGTAGATAGCCTAGTTATAGGGGCTCTAAATCCCGTTTCGTGTCTCCACTATACAAGAACAACTCACTTTAGTGTACAATCTCAGAAAATATTTTTTTGAGAATATATTATTTTGTCAATTCAATCTTAACTAGCCTAGTTTTTACGGTGATTTTTAGCTCTGTTATTTGTCTACGTCTCATGTATTAAGATATCCTAGTTATAGGGGCTCTAAATCCCGTTTCGTGTCTCCACTATACATGACCAATTCACTTTAGTGTACAATCTCAGAAAATATTTGTTGAGAACATATTATTTTGGCAATTCAATCTTAACTAGCCTAGTTTTTAGGGTGATTTTAGCTCTGTTATATGTCTACGTCTCGTGTAGATTGCCTTGTTATAGGGGGACCAATTCATTTTAGTGTACAATCTCAGAAAATATTTTTTGAGAAAATATAATTTTGTCAATTCAATCTTAACTAGCCTAGTTTTTAGGGGGATTTTAGCTCCGTTATATGTCTACGTCTCATGTAGGTAGCCTAGTTATAGGGGCTCTAAATCCTGTTTTATGTCTCCACTATACAAGACCAATTCACCTTCGTGTACAATCTCAGAAAATATTTTTTGAGAAAATATTATTTTGTCAATTCAATCTTAACTAGCCTAGTTTTTAGGGTAATTTTAGCCCCGTTATATGTCTACGTCTCATGTAGGTAGCCTAGTTATAGGGGCTCTAAATCCTGTTTTATGTCTCCACTATACAAGACCAATTCACTTTAGTGTACAATCTCAGAAAATATTTTTTGAGAAAATATTATTTTGGCAATTCAATCTTAACTAGCCTAGTTTTTAGGGTGATTTTAGCTCTGTTATTTGTCTACGTCTCATGTATTAAGATAGCCTAGTTATAGGGGCTCTAAATCCCGTTTCGTGTCTCCACTATACAAGACCAATTCACTTTAGTGTACAATGTCAGAAAATATTTTTTTGAGAAAATATTATTTTGTCAATTCAATCTTAACTAGCCTAGTTTTTAGGGTGATTTTTAGCTCTGTTATTTGTCTACGTCTCATGTATTAAGATATCCTAGTTATAGGCGCTATAAATCCCGTTTCGTGTCTCCACTATACACGACCAATTCACTTTAGTGTACAATCTCAGAAAATATTTGTTGAGAACATATAATTTTGGCAATTCAATCTTAACTAGCCTAGATTTTAGGGTGATTTTAGCTCTGTTATTTGTCTACGTCTCATGTATTAAGATAGCCTAGTTATAGGGGCTCTAAATCCCGTTTCGTGTCTCCACTATACAAGACCAATTCACTTTAGTGTACAATGTCAGAAAATATTTTTTGAGAAAATATTATTTTGTCAATTCAATCTTAACTAGCCTAGTTTTTAGGGGGATTTTATATCTGTTATTTGTCTATGTTTCATGTATTAAGATAGCCTAGTTATAGGGGCTCTAAATCCCGTTTCGTGTCTCCACTATACAAGAACAATTCACTTTTGTGTACAATCTCAGAAAATATTTTTTGAGAAAATATTATTTGGTCAATTCAATCTTAACTAGCCTAGTTTTTAGGGGGATTTTAGCTCTGTTATTTGTCTACGTCTCATGTATTAAGATAGCCTAGTTATAGGGGCTCTAAATCCCGTTTCGTGTCTCCACCATACAAGCCCAATTCACTTTAGTGTACAATCTCAGAAAATATTTTTTGAGAAAATATTATTTTGTCAATTCAATCTTAACTAGCCTAGTTTTTAGGGTGATTTTAGCTCCGTTATATGTCTACGTCTCATGTAGGTAGCCTAGTTATAGGGGCTCTAAATCCTGTTTTATGTCTCCACTATACAAGACCAATTCACTTTCGTGTACAATCTCAGAAAATATTTTTTTGAGAAAATATTATTTTGTCAATTCAATCTTAACTAGCCTAGTTTTTAGGGTGATTTTAGCTCCGTTATATGTCTACGTCTCATGTAGGTAGCCTAGTTATAGGGGCTGTAAATCCCGTTTCGTGTCTCCACTATACAAGACCAATTCACTTTAGTGTACAATGTCAGAAAATATTTTTTTGAGAAAATATTATTTTGTCAATTCAATCTTAACTAGCCTAGTTTTTAGGGTGATTTTTAGCTCTGTTATTTGTCTACGTCTCATGTATTAAGATAGCCTAGTTATAGGGGCTCTAAATCCCGTTTCGTGTCTCCACTATACAAAACCAATTCACTTTAGTGTACAATGTCAGAAAATACTTTTTTGAGAAAATATTATTTTGTCAATTCAATCTTAACTAGCCTAGTTTTTAGGGTGATTTTTAGCTCTGTTATTTGTCTACGTCTCATGTATTAAGATATCCTAGTTATAGGGGCTCTAAATCCCGTTTCGTGTCTCCACTATACAAGACCAATTCACTTTAGTGTACAATGTCAGAAAATATTTGTTGAGAAAATATTATTTTGTCAATTCAATCTTAACTAGCCTAGTTTTTAGGGGGATTTTATATCTGTTATTTGTCTATGTCTCATGTATTAAGATAGCCTAGTTATAGGGGCTCTAAATCCCGTTTCGTGTCTCCACTATACAAGAACAATTCACTTTTGTGTACAATCTCAGAAAATATTTTTTGAGAAAATATTATTTGGTCAATTCAATCTTAACTAGCCTAGTTTTTAGGGGGATTTTAGCTCTGTTATTTGTCTACGTCTCATGTATTAAGATAGCCTAGTTATAGGGGCTCTAAATCCCGTTTCGTGTCTCCACCATACAAGCCCAATTCACTTTAGTGTACAATCTCAGAAAATATTTTTTGAGAAAATATTATTTTGTCAATTCAATCTTAACTAGCCTAGTTTTTAGGGTGATTTTAGCTCCGTTATATGTCTACGTCTCATGTAGGTAGCCTAGTTATAGGGGCTCTAAATCCTGTTTTATGTCTCCACTATACAAGACCAATTCACTTTAGTGTACAATCTCAGAAAATATTTTTTTGAGAAAATATTATTTTGTCAATTCAATCTTAACTAGCCTAGTTTTTAGGGTGATTTTAGCTCCGTTATATGTCTACGTCTCATGTAGGTAGCCTATTTATAGGGGCTCTAAATCCCGTTTCGTGTCTCCACTATACAAGACCAATTCACTTTAGTGTACAATCTCAGATTTGTTTTTTTGAGAAAATATTATTTTGTCAATTCAATCTTAACTAGCCTAGTTTTTAGGGTGATTTTAGCTCCGTTATATGTCTACGTCTCATGTAGGTAGCCTAGTTATAGGGGCTCTAAATCCTGTTTTATGTCTCCACTATACAAGACCAATTCACTTTAGTGTACAATCTCAGAATATATTTTTTGAGAAAATATTATTTTGTCAATTCAATCTTAACTAGCCTAGTTTTTAGGGTGATTTTAGCTCTGTTATATGTCTACGTCTCATGTAGATAGCCTAGTTATAGGGGCTCTAAATCCCGTTTCGTGTCTCCACTATACAAGAACAATTCACTTTAGTGTACAATCTCAGAAAATATTTTTTGAGAAAATATTATTTTGTCAATTCAATCTTAACTAGCCTAGTTTTTAGGGTGATTTTAGCTCTGTTATTTGTCTACGTCTCATGTATTAAGATATCCTAGTTATAGGGGCTCTAAATCCCGTTTCGTGTCTCCACTATACAAGACCAATTCACTTTAGTGTACAATCTCAGAAAATATTTTTTGAGAACATATTATTTTGGCAATTCAATCTTAACTAGCCTAGTTTTTAGGGTCATTTTAGCTCTGTTATTTGCCTACGTCTCATGTATTAAGATAGCCTAGTTATAGGGGCTCTAAATCCCGTTTCGTGTCTCCACTATACAAGACCAATTCACTTTAGTGTACAATCTCAGAAAATATTTTTTGAGAACATATTATTTTGGCAATTCAATCTTAACTAGCCTAGTTTTTAGGGTGATTTTAGCTCTGTTATTTGTCTACGTCTCATGTAGATAGCCTAGTTATAGGGGCTCTAAATCCCGTTTCGTGTCTCCACTATACAAGAACAATTCACTTTAGTGTACAATCTCAGAAAATATTTTATGAGAAAATATTATTTTGTCAATTCAATCTTAACTAGCCTAGTTTTTAGGGTGATTTTTAGCTCTGTTAATTTTGTCTACGTCTGATGTATTAAGATATCCTAGTTATAGGGGCTCTAAATCCCGTTTCGTGTCTCCACTATACATGACCAATTCAGTTTAGTGTACAATCTCAGAAAATATTCGTTGAGAACATATTATTTTGGCAATTCAATCTTAACTACCCTAGTTTTTTAGGGTGATTTTAGCTCTGTTATATGTCTACGTCTCGTGTAAATAGCCTTGTTATAGGGGGACCAATTCATTTTAGTGTACAATCTCAGAAAATATTTGTTGTGAACATATTATTTTGGCAATTCAATCTTAACTAGCCTAGTTTTTAGGGTGATTTTAGCTCTGTTATTTGTCTACGTCTCATGTATTAAGATAGCCTAGTTATAGGGGCTCTAAATCCCGTTTCGTGTCTCCACTATACAAGACCAATTCACTTTAGTGTACAATGTCAGAAAATATTTTTTGAGAAAATATTTTTTTGTCAATAAAATCTTAACTAGCCTAGTTTTTAAGGGGATTTTTGATCTGTTATTTGTCTATGTCTCATGTATTAAGATAGCCTAGTTATAGGGGCTCTAAATCCCGTTTCGTGTCTCCACTATACAAGACCAATTCACTTTAGTGTACAATCTCAGAAAATATTTTTTGAGAAAATATTATTTTGTCAATTCAATCTTAACTAGCTTAGTGTTTAGGGTGATTTTAGCTCTGTTATTTGTCTACGTCTCGTGTATTAAGATAGCCTAGTTTTAGGGGCTCTAAATCCCGTTTCGTGTCTCCACTATACAAGACCAATTCACTTTAGTGTACAATCTCAGAAAATATTTTTTGAGAAAATATTATTTTGTCAATTCAATCTTAACTAGCCTAGTTTTTAGGATGATTTTAGCTCTGTTTTTTGTCTACGTCTCGTGTATTAAGATAGCCTAGTTTTAGGGGCTCTTAATCCCGTTTCGTGTCTCCACTATACAAGACCAATTCACTTTAGTGTACAATCTCAGAAAATATTGTTTGAGATAATATTATTTTGGCAATTCAATCTTAACTAGCCTAGTTTTTAGGGTGATTTTAGCTTTGTTATTTGCCTACGTCTCATGTATTAAGATAGCCTAGTTATAGGGGCTCTAAATCCCGTTTCGTGTCTCCACTATACAAGACCAATTCACTTTAGTGTACAATCTCAGAAAATATTTTTTGAGAACATATTATTTTGGCAATTCAATCTTAACTAGCCTAGTTTTTAGGGTGATTTTAGCTCTGTTATTTGTCTACGTCTCATGTAGATAGCCTAGTTATAGGGGCTCTAAATCCCGTTTCGTGTCTCCACTATACAAGAACAATTCACTTTAGTGTACAATCTCAAAAAATATTTTTTGAGAAAATATTATTTTGTCAATTCAATCTTAACTAGCCTAGTTTTTAGGGTGATTTTTAGCTCTGTTATTTGTCTACGTCTGATGTATTAAGATATCCTAGTTATAGGGGCTCTAAATCCCGTTTCGTGTCTCCACTATACCTGACCAATTCAGTTTAGTGTACAATCTCAGAAAATATTCGTTGAGAACATATAATTTTGGCAATTCAATCTTAACTAGCCTAGTTTTTTAGGGTGATTTAACTCTGTTATATGTCTACGTCTAGTGTAGATAGCCTTGTTATAGGGGGACCAATTCATTTTAGTGTACAATCTCAGAAAATATTTTTTGTGAACATATTATTTTGGCAATTCAATCTTAACTAGCCTAGTTTTTAGGGTGATTTTAGCTCTGTTATTTGTCTACGTCTCATGTATTAAGATAGCCTAGTTATAGGGGCTCTAAATCCCGTTTCGTGTCTCCACTATACAAGACCAATTCACTTTAGTGTACAATGTCAGAAAATATTTTTTGAGAAAATATTTTGTTGTCAATTCAATCTTAACTAGCCTAGTTTTTAGGGGGATTTTTGATCTGTTATTTGTCTATGTCTCATGTATTAAGATAGCCTAGTTATAGGGGCTCTAAATCCCGTTTCGTGTCTCCACTATACAAGACCAATTCACTTTAGTGTACAATCTCAGAAAATATTTTTTGAGAAAATATTATTTTGTCAATTCAATCTTAACTAGCTTAGTGTTTAGGGTGATTTTAGCTCTGTTATTTGTCTACGTCTCGTGTATTAAGATAGCCTAGTTTTAGGGGCTCTAAATCCCGTTTCGTGTCTCCACTATACAAGACCAATTCACTTTAGTGTACAATCTCAGAAAATATTTTTTGAGAAAATATTATTTTGTCAATTCAATCTTAACTAGCCTAGTTTTTAGGATGATTTTAGCTCTGTTTTTTGTCTACGTCTCGTGTATTAAGATAGCCTAGTTTTAGGGGCTCTTAATCCCGTTTCGTGTCTCCACTATACAAGACCAATTCACTTTAGTGTACAATCTCAGAAAATATTGTTTGAGATAATATTATTTTGTCAATTCAATCTTAACTAGCCTAGTTTTTAGGGTGATTTTAGCTCTGTTATTTGTCTACGTCTCATGTAGATAGCCTAGTTATAGGGGTTCTAAATCCCGTTTCGTGTCTCCACTATACAAGAACAATTCACTTTAGTGTACAATCTCAGAAAATATTTTTTGAGAAAATATTATTTTGTCAATTCAATCTTAACTAGCCTAGTTTTTAGGGGGATTTTAGCTCTGTTATTTGTCTACGTCTCATGTATTAAGATAGCCTAGTTATAGGGGCTCTGAATCCCGTTTCGTGTCTCCACTATACAAGACCAATTCACTTTAGTGTACAATCTCAGAAAATATTTTTTGAGAAAATATTATTTTGTCAATTCAATCTTAACTAGCCTAGTTTTTAGGGTGATTTTAGCTCCGTTATATGTCTACGTCTCATGTAGGTAGCCTAGTTATAGGGGCTCTAAATCCTGTTTTATGTCTCCACTATACAAGACCAATTCACTTTAGTGTACAATCTCAGAAAATATTTTTTTGAGAAAATATTATTTTGTCAATTCAATCTTAACTAGCCTAGTTTTTAGGGTGATTTTAGCTCCGTTATATGTCTACGTCTCATGTAGGTAGCCTAGTTATAGGGGCTCTAAATCCCGTTTCGTGTCTCAACTATACAAGACCAATTCACTTTAGTGTACAATCTCAGATTTGTTTTTTTGAGAAAATATTATTTTGTCAATTCAATCTTAACTAGCCTAGTTTTTAGGGTGATTTTAGCTCCGTTATATGTCTACGTCTCATGTAGGTAGCCTAGTTATAGGGGCTCTAAATCCTGTTTTATGTCTCCACTATACAAGACCAATTCACTTTAGTGTACAATCTCAGAATATATTTTTTGAGAAAATATTATTTTGTCAATTCAATTTTAACTAGCCTAGTTTTTAGGGTGATTTTAGCTCTGTTATATGTCTACGTCTCATGTAGATAGCCTAGTTATAGGGGCTCTAAATCCCGTTTCGTGTCTCCACTATACAAGAACAACTCACTTTAATGTACAATCTCAGAAAATATTTTTTGAGAATATATTATTTTGTCAATTCAATCTTAACTAGCCTAGTTTTTAGGGTGATTTTTAGCTCTGTTATTTGTCTACGTCTCATGTATTAAGATATCCTAGTTATAGGGGCTCTAAATCCCGTTTCGTGTCTCCACTATACATGACCAATTCACTTAGTGTACAATCTCAGAAAATATTTGTTGAGAACATATTATTTTGGCAATTCAATCTTAACTAGCCTAGTTTTTAGGGTGATTTTAGCTCTGTTATATGTCTACGTCTCGTGTAGATAGCCTTGTTATAGGGGGACCAATTCATTTTAGTGTACAATCTCAGAAAATATTTTTTGAGAAAATATAATTTTGTCAATTCAATCTTAACTAGCCTAGTTTTTAGGGGGATTTTAGCTCCGTTATATGTCTACGTCTCATGTAGGTAGCCTAGTTATAGGGGCTCTAAATCCTGTTTTATGTCTCCACTATACAAGACCAATTCACCTTCGTGTACAATCTCAGAAAATAATTTTTGAGAAAATATTATTTTGTCAATTCAATCTTAACTAGCCTAGTTTTTAGGGTAATTTTAGCCCCGTTATATGTCTACGTCTCATGTAGGTAGCCTAGTTATAGGGGCTCTAAATCCTGTTTTATGTCTCCACTATACAAGACCAATTCACTTTAGTGTACAATCTCAGAAAATATTTTTTGAGAAAATATTATTTTGGCAATTCAATCTTAACTAGCCTAGTTTTTAGGGTGATTTTAGCTCTGTTATTTGTCTACGTCTCATGTATTAAGATAGCCTAGTTATAGGGGCTCTAAATCCCGTTTCGTGTCTCCACTTTACAAGACCAATTCACTTTAGTGTACAATGTCAGAAAATATTTTTTGAGAAAATATTATTTTGTCAATTCAATCTTAACTAGCCTAGTTTTTAGGGTGTTTTTTAGCTCTGTTATTTGTCTACGTCTCATGTATTAAGATAGCCTAGTTTTAGGGGCTCTAAATCCCGTTTCGTGTCTCCACTATACAAGACCAATTCACTTTAGTGTACAATCTCAGAAAATATTTTTTGAGAAAATATTATTTTGTCAATTCAATCTTAACTAGCCTAGTTTTTAGGATGATTTTAGCTCTGTTTTTTGTCTACGTCTCGTGTATTAAGATAGCCTAGTTTTAGGGGCTCTTAATCCCGTTTCGTGTCTCCACTATACAAGACCAATTCACTTTAGTGTACAATCTCAGAAAATATTGTTTGAGATAATATTATTTTGGCAATTCAATCTTAACTAGCCTAGTTTTTAGGGTGATTTTAGCTCTGTTATTTGCCTACGTCTCATGTATTAAGATAGCCTAGTTATAGGGGCTCTAAATCCCGTTTCGTGTCTCCACTATACAAGACCAATTCACTTTAGTGTACAATCTCAGAAAATATTTTTTGAGAACATATTATTTTGGCAATTCAATCTTAACTAGCCTAGTTTTTAGGGTGATTTTAGCTCTGTTATTTGTCTACGTCTCATGTAGATAGCCTAGTTATAGGGGCTCTAAATCCCGTTTCGTGTCTCCACTATACAAGAACAATTCACTTTAGTGTACAATCTCAAAAAATATTTTTTGAGAAAATATTATTTTGTCAATTCAATCTTAACTAGCCTAGTTTTTAGGGTGATTTTTAGCTCTGTTATTTGTCTACGTCTGATGTATTAAGATATCCTAGTTATAGGGGCTCTAAATCCCGTTTCGTGTCTCCACTATACCTGACCAATTCAGTTTAGTGTACAATCTCAGAAAATATTCGTTGAGAACATATAATTTTGGCAATTCAATCTTAACTAGCCTAGTTTTTAGGGTGATTTTAGCTCTGTTATATGTCTACGTCTAGTGTAGATAGCCTTGTTATAGGGGGACCAATTCATTTTAGTGTACAATCTCAGAAAATATTTTTTGTGAACATATTATTTTGGCAATTCAATCTTAACTAGCCTAGTTTTTAGGGTGATTTTAGCTCTGTTATTTGTCTACGTCTCATGTATTAAGATAGCCTAGTTATAGGGGCTCTAAATCCCGTTTCGTGTCTCCACTATACAAGACCAATTCACTTTAGTGTACAATGTCAGAAAATATTTTTTGAGAAAATATTTTTTTGTCAATTCAATCTTAACTAGCCTAGTTTTTAGGGGGATTTTTGATCTGTTATTTGTCTATGTCTCATGTATTAAGATAGCCTAGTTATAGGGGCTCTAAATCCCGTTTCGTGTCTCCACTATACAAGACCAATTCACTTTAGTGTACAATCTCAGAAAATATTTTTTGAGAAAATATTATTTTGTCAATTCAATCTTAACTAGCCTAGTTTTTAGGATGATTTTAGCTCTGTTTTTTGTCTACGTCTCGTGTATTAAGATAGCCTAGTTTTAGGGGCTCTTAATCCCGTTTCGTGTCTCCACTATACAAGACCAATTCACTTTAGTGTACAATCTCAGAAAATATTGTTTGAGATAATATTATTTTGTCAACTCAATCTTAACTAGCCTAGTTTTTAGGGTGATTTTAGCTCTGTTATTTGTCTACGTCTCATGTAGATAGCCTAGTTATAGGGGTTCTAAATCCCGTTTCGTGTCTCCACTATACAAGAACAATTCACTTTAGTGTACAATCTCAGAAAATATTTTTTGAGAAAATATTATTTTGTCAATTCAATCTTAACTAGCCTAGTTTTTAGGGGGATTTTAGCTCTGTTATTTGTCTACGTCTCATGTATTAAGATAGCCTAGTTATAGGGGCTCTGAATCCCGTTTCGTGTCTCCACTATACAAGACCAATTCACTTTAGTGTACAATCTCAGAAAATATTTTTTGAGAAAATATTATTTTGTCAATTCAATCTTAACTAGCCTAGTTTTTAGGGTGATTTTAGCTCCGTTATATGTCTACGTCTCATGTAGGTAGCCTAGTTATAGGGGCTCTAAATCCTGTTTTATGTCTCCACTATACAAGACCAATTCACTTTAGTGTACAATCTCAGAAAATATTTTTTTGAGAAAATATTATTTTGTCAATTCAATCTTAACTAGCCTAGTTTTTAGGGTGATTTTAGCTCCGTTATATGTCTACGTCTCATGTAGGTAGCCTAGTTATAGGGGCTCTAAATCCCGTTTCGTGTCTCCACTATACAAGACCAATTCACTTTAGTGTACAATCTCAGATTTTTTTTTTTGAGAAAATATTATTTTGTCAATTCAATCTTAACTAGCCTAGTTTTTAGGGTGATTTTAGCTCCGTTATATGTCTACGTCTCATGTAGGTAGCCTAGTTATAGGGGCTCTAAATCCTGTTTTATGTCTCCACTATACAAGACCAATTCACTTTAGTGTACAATCTCAGAATATATTTTTTGAGAAAATATTATTTTGTCAATTCAATTTTAACTAGCCTAGTTTTTAGGGTGATTTTAGCTCTGTTATATGTCTACGTCTCATGTAGATAGCCTAGTTATAGGGGCTCTAAATCCCGTTTCGTGTCTCCACTATACAAGAACAACTCACTTTAATGTACAATCTCAGAAAATATTTTTTGAGAATATATTATTTTGTCAATTCAATCTTAACTAGCCTAGTTTTTAGGGTGATTTTTAGCTCTGTTATTTGTCTACGTCTCATGTATTAAGATATCCTAGTTATAGGGGCTCTAAATCCCGTTTCGTGTCTCCACTATACATGACCAATTCACTTAGTGTACAATCTCAGAAAATATTTGTTGAGAACATATTATTTTGGCAATTCAATCTTAACTAGCCTAGTTTTTAGGGTGATTTTAGCTCTGTTATATGTCTACGTCTCGTGTAGATAGCCTTGTTATAGGGGGACCAATTCATTTTAGTGTACAATCTCAGAAAATATTTTTTGAGAAAATATAATTTTGTCAATTCAATCTTAACTAGCCTAGTTTTTAGGGGGATTTTAGCTCCGTTATATGTCTACGTCTCATGTAGGTAGCCTAGTTATAGGGGCTCTAAATCCTGTTTTATGTCTCCACTATACAAGACCAATTCACCTTCGTGTACAATCTCAGAAAATAATTTTTGAGAAAATATTATTTTGTCAATTCAATCTTAACTAGCCTAGTTTTTAGGGTAATTTTAGCCCCGTTATATGTCTACGTCTCATGTAGGTAGCCTAGTTATAGGGGCTCTAAATCCTGTTTTATGTCTCCACTATACAAGACCAATTCACTTTAGTGTACAATCTCAGAAAATATTTTTTGAGAAAATATTATTTTGGCAATTCAATCTTAACTAGCCTAGTTTTTAGGGTGATTTTAGCTCTGTTATTTGTCTACGTCTCATGTATTAAGATAGCCTAGTTATAGGGGCTCTAAATCCCGTTTCGTGTCTCCACTTTACAAGACCAATTCACTTTAGTGTACAATGTCAGAAAATATTTTTTGAGAAAATATTATTTTGTCAATTCAATCTTAACTAGCCTAGTTTTTAGGGTGGTTTTTAGCTCTGTTATTTGTCTACGTCTCATGTATTAAGATATCCTAGTTATAGGGGCTCTAAATCCCGTTTCGTGTCTCCACTATACATGACCAATTCACTTTAGTGTACAATCTCAGAAAATATTTGTTGAGAACATATTATTTTGGCAATTCAATCTTAACTAGCCTAGTTTTTAGGGTGATTTTAGCTCTGTTATTTGTCTACGTCTCATGTATTAAGATAGCCTAGTTATAGGGGCTCTAAATCCCGTTTCGTGTCTCCACTATACAAGACCAATTCACTTTAGTGTACAATGTCAGAAAATATTTTTTGAGAAAATATTATTTTGTCAATTCAATCTTAACTAGCCTAGTTTTTAGGGGGATTTTATATCTGTTATTTGTCTACGTCTCATGTATTAAGATAGCCTAGTTATAGGGGCTCTAAATCCCGTTTCGTGTCTCCACTATACAAGACCAATTCACTTTAGTGTACAATCTCAGAAAATATTTTTTGAGAAAATATTATTTTGTCAATTCAATCTTAACTAGCGCTAGTTTTTAGGGTGATTTTAGCTCTGTTATTTGTCTACGTCTCATGTATTAAGATAGCCTAGTTTTAGGGGCTCTTAATCCCGTTTCGTGTCTCCACTATACAAGACCGATTCACTTTAGTGTACAATCTCAGAAAATATTTTTTGAGAAAATATTATTTTGTCAATTCAATCTTAACTAGCCTAGATTTTAGGGTGATTTTAGCTCTGTTATTTGTCTACGTCTCATGTAGATAGCCTAGTTATAGGGGCTCTAAATCCCGTTTCGTGTCTCCACTATACAAGAACAATTCACTTTAGTGTACAATCTCAGAAAATATTTTTTGAGAAAATATTATTTTGTCAATTCAATCTTAACTAGCCTAGTTTTTAGGGTGATTTTACCTCTGTTATATGTCTACGTCTCATGTAGATAGCCTAGTTATAGGGGCTCTAAATCCCGTTTCGTGTCTCCACTATACAAGACCAATTCACTTTAGTTTACAATCTCAGAAAATATTTTTTGAGAAAATATTATTTTGTCAATTCAATCTTAACTAGCCTAGTTTTTAGGGGGATTTTAGCTCTGTTATTTGTCTACGTCTCATGTATTAAGATAGCCTAGTTATAGGGGCTCTATATCCCGTTTCGTGTCTCCACTATACAAGACCAATTCACTTTAGTGTACAATCTCAGAAAATATTTTTTGAGAAAATATTATTTTGTCAATTCAATCTTAACTAGCCTAGTTTTTAGGGTGATTTTAGCTCTGTTATATGTCTACGTCTCGTGTAGATAGCCTTGTTATAGGGGGACCAATTCATTTTAGTGTACAATCTCAGAAAATATTTTTTGAGAAAATATTATTTTGTCAATTCAATCTTAACTAGCCTAGTTTTTAGGGTGATTTTAGCTCCGTTATATGTCTACGTCTCATGTAGGTAGCCTAGTTATAGGGGCTCTAAATCCTGTTTTATGTCTCCACTATACAAGACCAATTCACCTTCGTGTACAATCTCAGAAAATATTTTTTGAGAAAATATTATTTTGTCAATTCAATCTTAACTAGCCTAGTTTTTAGGGTAATTTTAGCCCCGTTATATGTCTACGTATCATGTAGGTAGCCTAGTTATAGGGGCTCTAAATCCTGTTTTATGTCTCCACTATACAAGACCAATTCACTTTAGTGTACAATCTCAGAAAATATTTTTTGAGAAAATATTATTTTGGCAATTCAATCTTAACTAGCCTAGTTTTTAGGGTGATTTTAGCTCTGTTATTTGTCTACGTCTCATGTATTAAGATAGCCTAGTTATAGGGGCTCTAAATCTCGTTTCGTGTCTCCACTATACAAGACCAATTCACTTTAGTGTACAATGTCAGAAATTTTTTTTTGAGAAAATATTATTTGTCAATTCAATCTTAACTAGCCTAGTTTTTAGGGGGATTTTAGATCTGTTATTTGTCTATGTCTCATGTATTAATATAGCCTAGTTATAGGGGCTCTAAATCCCGTTTCGTGTCTCCACTATACAAGACCAATTCACTTTAGTGTACAATCTCAGAAAATATTTTTTGAGAAAATATTATTTATCAATTCAATCTTAACTAGCCTAGTGTTTAGGGTGATTTTAGCTCTGTTATTTGTCGACGTCTCGTGTATTAAGATAGCCTAGTTTTAGGGGCTCTAAATCCCGTTTCGTTTCTCCACTATACAAGACCAATTCACTTTAGTGTACAATCTCAGAAAACATTTTTTGAGAATATATTATTTTGTCAATGCAATCTTAACTAGCCTAGTTTTTAGGGTGATTTTAGCTCTGTTATATGTCTACGTCTCATGTAGATAGCCTAGTTATAGGGGCTCTAAATCCCGTTTCGTGTCTCCACTATACAAGAACAATTCACTTTAGTGTACAATCTCCGAAAATATTTTTTGAGAAAATATTATTTTGTCAATTCAATCTAAACTAGCCTAGTTTTTAGGGTGATTTTAGCTCTGTTATTTGTCTACGTCTCATGTATTAAGATATCCTAGTTATAGGGGCTCTAAATCCCGTTTCGTGTCTCCACTATACAAGACCAATTCACTTGAGTGTACAATCTCAGAATATATTTTTTGAGAACATATTATTTTGGCAATTCAATCTTAACTAGCCTAGTTTTTAGGGTGATTTTAGCTCTGTTATTTGTCTACGTCTCATGTATTAAGATAGCCTAGTTATAGGGGCTCTAAATCCCGTTTCGTGTCTCCACTATACAAGACCAATTCACTTTAGTGTACAATCTCAGAAAATATTTTTTGAGATAATATTATTTTGTCAATTCAATCTTAACTAGCCTAGTTTTTAGGGTGATTTTAGCTCTGTTATTTGTCTACGTCTCATGTAGATAGCCTAGTTATAGGGGCTCTAAATCCCGTTTCGTGTCTCCACTATACAAGAACAATTCACTTTAGTGTACAATCTCAGAAAATATTTTTTGAGAAAATATTATTTTGTCAATTCAATTTTAACTAGCCTAGTTTTTAGGGGGATTTTAGCTCTGTTATTTGTCTACGTCTCATGTATTAAGATAGCCTAGTTATAGGGGCTCCAAATCCCGTTTCGTGTCTCCACTATACAAGACCAATTCACATTAGTGTACAATCTCAGAAAATATTTTTTGAGAAAATATTATTTTGTCAATTCAATCTTAACTAGCCTAGTTTTTAGGGTGATTTTAGCTCCGTTATATGTCTACGTCTCATGTAGGTAGCCTAGTTATTGGGGCTCTAAATCCCGTTTCGTGTCTCCACTATACAAGACCAATTCACTTTAGTGTACAATCTCAGATTTGTTTTTTTGAGAAAATATTATTTTGTCAATTCAATCTTAACTAGCCTAGTTTTTAGGGTGATTTTAGCTCCGTTATATGTCTACGTCTCATGTAGGTAGCCTAGTTATAGGGGCTCTAAATCCTGTTTTATGTCTCCACTATACAAGACCAATTCACTTTAGTGTACAATCTCAGAATATATTTTTTGAGAAAATATTATTTTGTCAATTCAATTTTAACTAGCCTAGTTTTTAGGGTGATTTTAGCTCTGTTATATGTCTACGTCTAATGTAGATAGCCTAGTTATAGGGGCTCTAAATCCCGTTTCGTGTCTCCACTATACAAGAACAACTCACTTTAGTGTACAATCTCAGAAAATATTTTTTGAGAAAATATTATTTTGTCAATTCAATCTTAACTAGCCTAGTTTTTAGGATGATTTTAGCTCTGTTTTTTGTTTACGTCTCGTGTATTAAGATAGCCTAGTTTTAGGGGCTCTTAATCCCGTTTCGTGTCTCCACTATACAAGACCAATTCACTTTAGTGTACAATCTCAGAAAATATGTTTTGAGATAATATTATTTTGGCAATTCAATCTTAACTAGCCTAGTTTTTAGGGGGATTTTAGCTCTGTTATTTGTCTACGTCTCATGTAGATAGCCTAGTTATAGGGGCTCTAAATCCCGTTTCGTGTCTCCACTATACAAGAACAATTCACTTTTGTGTACAATCTCAGAAAATATTTTTTGAGAAAATATTATTTTGTAAATTCAATCTTAACTAGCCTAGTTTTTAGGGGATTTTAGCTCTGTTATTTGTCTACGTCTCATGTATTAAGATAGCCTAGTTATAGGGGCTCTAAATCCCGTTTCGTGTCTCCACCATACAAGCCCAATTCACTTTAGTGTACAATCTCAGAAAATATTTTTTGAGAATATATTATTTTGTCAATGCAATCTTAACTAGCCTAGTTTTTAGGGTGATTTTAGCTCTGTTATATGTCTACGTCTCATGTAGATAGCCTAGTTATAGGGGCTCTAAATCCCGTTTCGTGTCTCCACTATACAAGAACAATTCACTTTAGTGTACAATCTCCGAAAATATTTTTTGAGAAAATATTATTTTGTCAATTCAATCTAAACTAGCCTAGTTTTTAGGGTGATTTTAGCTCTGTTATTTGTCTACGTCTCATGTATTAAGATATCCTAGTTATAGGGGCTCTAAATCCCGTTTCGTGTCTCCACTATACAAGACCAATTCACTTGAGTGTACAATCTCAGAATATATTTTTTGAGAACATATTATTTTGGCAATTCAATCTTAACTAGCCTAGTTTTTAGGGTGATTTTAGCTCTGTTATTTGTCTACGTCTCATGTATTAAGATAGCCTAGTTATAGGGGCTCTAAATCCCGTTTCGTGTCTCCACTATACAAGACCAATTCACTTTAGTGTACAATCTCAGAAAATATTTTTTGAGATAATATTATTTTGTCAATTCAATCTTAACTAGCCTAGTTTTTAGGGTGATTTTAGCTCTGTTATTTGTCTACGTCTCATGTAGATAGCCTAGTTATAGGGGCTCTAAATCCCGTTTCGTGTCTCCACTATACAAGAACAATTCACTTTAGTGTACAATCTCAGAAAATATTTTTTGAGAAAATATTATTTTGTCAATTCAATTTTAACTAGCCTAGTTTTTAGGGGGATTTTAGCTCTGTTATTTGTCTACGTCTCATGTATTAAGATAGCCTAGTTATAGGGGCTCCAAATCCCGTTTCGTGTCTCCACTATACAAGACCAATTCACATTAGTGTACAATCTCAGAAAATATTTTTTGAGAAAATATTATTTTGTCAATTCAATCTTAACTAGCCTAGTTTTTAGGGTGATTTTAGCTCCGTTATATGTCTACGTCTCATGTAGGTAGCCTAGTTATTGGGGCTCTAAATCCCGTTTCGTGTCTCCACTATACAAGACCAATTCACTTTAGTGTACAATCTCAGATTTGTTTTTTTGAGAAAATATTATTTTGTCAATTCAATCTTAACTAGCCTAGTTTTTAGGGTGATTTTAGCTCCGTTATATGTCTACGTCTCATGTAGGTAGCCTAGTTATAGGGGCTCTAAATCCTGTTTTATGTCTCCACTATACAAGACCAATTCACTTTAGTGTACAATCTCAGAATATATTTTTTGAGAAAATATTATTTTGTCAATTCAATTTTAACTAGCCTAGTTTTTAGGGTGATTTTAGCTCTGTTATATGTCTACGTCTAATGTAGATAGCCTAGTTATAGGGGCTCTAAATCCCGTTTCGTGTCTCCACTATACAAGAACAACTCACTTTAGTGTACAATCTCAGAAAATATTTTTTGAGAAAATATTATTTTGTCAATTCAATCTTAACTAGCCTAGTTTTTAGGATGATTTTAGCTCTGTTTTTTGTTTACGTCTCGTGTATTAAGATAGCCTAGTTTTAGGGGCTCTTAATCCCGTTTCGTGTCTCCACTATACAAGACCAATTCACTTTAGTGTACAATCTCAGAAAATATGTTTTGAGATAATATTATTTTGGCAATTCAATCTTAACTAGCCTAGTTTTTAGGGGGATTTTAGCTCTGTTATTTGTCTACGTCTCATGTAGATAGCCTAGTTATAGGGGCTCTAAATCCCGTTTCGTGTCTCCACTATACAAGAACAATTCACTTTTGTGTACAATCTCAGAAAATATTTTTTGAGAAAATATTATTTTGTAAATTCAATCTTAACTAGCCTAGTTTTTAGGGGATTTTAGCTCTGTTATTTGTCTACGTCTCATGTATTAAGATAGCCTAGTTATAGGGGCTCTAAATCCCGTTTCGTGTCTCCACCATACAAGCCCAATTCACTTTAGTGTACAATCTCAGAAAATATTTTTTGAGAAAATATTATTTTGTCAATTCAATCTTAACTAGCCTAGTTTTTAGGGTGATTTTAGCTCTGTTATTTGTCTACGTCTCATGTATTAAGATATCCTAGTTATAGGGGCTCTAAATCCCGTTTCGTGTCTCCACTATACAAGACCAATTCACTTGAGTGTACAATCTCATAAAATATTTTTTGAGAACATATTATTTTGGCAATTCAATCTTAACTAGCCTAGTTTTTAGTGTGATTTTAGCTCTGTTATTTGTCTACGTCTCATGTATTAAGATAGCCTAGTTATAGGGGCTCTAAATCCCGTTTCGTGTCTCCACTATACAAGACCAATTCACTTTAGTGTACAATCTCAGAAAATATTTTTTGAGAAAATATTATTTTGTCAATTCAATCTTAACTAGCTTAGTGTTTAGGGTGATTTTAGCTCCGTTATATGTCTACGTCTCATGTAGGTAGCCTAGTTATAGGAGCTCTAAATCCCGTTTCGTGTCTCCACTATACAAGACCAATTCACTTTAGTGTACAATCTCAGATTTGTTTTTTTGAGAAAATATTATTTTGTCAATTCAATCTTAACTAGCCTAGTTTTTAGGGTGATTTTAGCTCCGTTATATGTCTACGTCTCATGTAGGTAGCCTAGTTATAGGGGCTCTAAATCCTGTTTTATGTCTCCACTATACAAGACCAATTCACTTTAGTGTACAATCTCAGAATATATTTTTTGAGAAAATATTATTTTGTCAATTCAATTTTAACTAGCCTAGTTTTTAGGGTGATTTTAGCTCTGTTATATGTCTACGTCTCATGTAGATAGCCTAGTTATAGGGGCTCTAAATCCCGTTTCGTGTCTCCACTATACAAGAACAACTCACTTTAGTGTACAATCTCAGAAAATATTTTTTGAGAATATATTATTTTGTCAATTCAATCTTAACTAGCCTAGTTTTTAGGGTGATTTTAGCTCTGTTATTTGTCTACGTCTCATGTATTAAGATATCCTAGTTATAGGGGATCTAAATCCCGTTTCGTGTCTCCACTATACAAGACCAATTCACTTTAGTGTACAATCTCAGAAAATATTTTTTGAGAACATATTATTTTGGCAATTCAATCTTAACTAGTCTAGTTTTTAGGGTGATTTTAGCTCTGTTATTTGTCTACGTCTCATGTATTAAGATAGCCTAGTTATAGGGGCTCTAAATCCCGTTTCGTGTCTCCACTATACAAGACCAATTCACTTTAGTGTACAATCTCAGAAAATATTTTTTGAGAACATATTATTTTGGCAATTCAATCTTAACTAGCCTAGTTTTTAGGGTGATTTTAGCTCTGTTATTTGTCTACGTCTCATGTAGATAGCCTAGTTATAGGGGCTCTAAATCCCGTTTCGTGTCTCCACTATACAAGAACAATTCACTTTAGTGTACAATCTCAGAAAATATTTTTTGAGAAAATATTATTTTGTCAATTCAATCTTAACTAGCCTAGTTTTTAGGGTTATTTTTAGCTCTGTTATTTGTCTACGTCTCATGTATTAAGATAGCCTAGTAATAGGGGCTCTAAATCCCGTTTCGTGTCTCCACTATACATGACCAATTCACTTTTGTGTACAATCTCAGAAAATATTTGTTGAGAACATATTATTTTGGCAATTCAATCTTAACTAGCCTAGTTTTTAGGGTGATTTTAGCTCTGTTATTTGTCTACGTCTCATGTATTAAGATAGCCTAGTTATAGGGGCTCAAAATCCCGTTTCGTGTCTCCACTATACAAGACCAATTCACTTTAGTGTACAATGTCAGAAAATATTTGTTGAGAAAATATTATATTGTCAATTCAATCTTAACTAGCCTAGTTTTTAGGGGGATTTTATATCTGTTATTTGTCTACGTCTCATGTATTAAGATAGCCTAGTTATAGGGGCTCTAAATCCCGTTTCGTGTCTCCACTATACAAGACCAATTCACTTTAGTGTACAATCTCAGAAAATATTTTTTGAGAAAATATTATTTTGTCAATTCAATCTTAACTAGCCTAGTTTTTAGGGTGATTTTAGCTCTGTTATATGTCTACGTCTCATGTAGATAGCCTAGTTATAGGGGCTCTAAATCCCGTTTCGTGTCTCCACTATACAATACCAATTCTCTTTAGTGTACAATCTCAGAAAATATTTTTTGAGAAAATATTATTTTGTCAATTCAATCTTAACTAGCCTAGTTTTTAGGGGGATTTTAGCTCTGTTATTTGTCTACGTTTCATGTATTAAGATAGCCTAGTTATAGGGGCTCTATATCCCGTTTCGTGTCTCCACTATACAAGACCAATTCACTTTAGTGTACAATCTTAGAAAATATTTTTTGAGAAAATATTATTTTGTCAATTCAATCTTAACTAGCCTAGTTTTTAGGGTGATTTTAGCTCTGTTATATGTCTACGTCTCGTGTAGATAGCCTTGTTATAGGGGGACCAATTCATTTTAGTGTACAATCTCAGAAAATATTTTTTGAGAAAATATTATTTTGTCAATTCAATCTTAACTAGCCTAGTTTTTAGGGTGATTTTAGCTCCGTTATATGTCTACGTCTCATGTAGGTAGCCTAGTTATAGGGGCTCTAAATCCTGTTTTATGTCTCCACTATACAAGACCAATTCACCTTCGTGTACAATCTCAGAAAATATTTTTTGAGAAAATATTATTTTGTCAATTCAATTTTAACTAGCCTAGTTTTTAGGGCAATTTTAGCCCCGTTATATGTCTACGTCTCTTGTAGGTAGCCTAGTTATAGGGGCTCTAAATCCTGTTTTATGTCTCCACTATACAAGACCAATTCACTTTAGTGTACAATCTCAGAAAATATTTTTTGAGAAAATATTATTTTGGCAATTCAATCTTAACTAGCCAAGTTTTTAGGGTGATTTTAGCTCTGTTATTTGTCTACGTCTCATGTATTAAGATAGCCTAGTTATAGGGGCTCTAAATCCCGTTTCGTGTCTCCACTATACAAGACCAATTCACATTAGTGTACAATATCAGAAAATATTTTTTGAGAAAACATTATTTTGTCAATTCAATCTTAACTAGCCTAGTTTTTAGGGGGATTTTAGATCTGTTATTTGTCTATGTCTCATGTATTAAGATAGCCTAGTTATAGGGGCTCTAAATCCCGTTTTGTGTCTCCACTATACAAGACCAATTCACTTTAGTGTACAATCTCAGAAAATATTTTTTGAGAAAATATTATTTTGTCAATTCAATCTTAACTAGCCTAGTTTTTAGGATGATTTTAGCTCTGTTTTTTGTTTACGTCTCGTGTATTAAGATAGCCTAGTTTTAGGGGCTCTTAATCCCGTTTCGTGTCTCCACTATACAAGACCAATTCACTTTAGTGTACAATCTCAGAAAATATTTTTTGAGATAATATTATTTTGTCAATTCAATCTTAACTAGCCTAGTTTTTAGGGGGATTTTAGCTCTGTTATTTGTCTACGTCTCATGTATTAAGATATCCTAGTTATAGGGGCTCTAAATCCCGTTGTGTGTCTCCACTATACAAGACCAATTCACTTTAGTGTACAATCTCAGAAAATATTTTTTGAGAAAATATTATTTTGTCAATTCAATCTTAACTAGCCTAGTTTTTAGGATGATTTTAGCTCTGTTTTTTGTTTACGTCTCGTGTATTAAGATAGCCTAGTTTTAGGGGCTCTTAATCCCGTTTCGTGTCTCCACTATACAAGACCAATTCACTTTAGTGTACAATCTCAGAAAATATGTTTTGAGATAATATTATTTTGTCAATTCAATCTTAACTAGCCTAGTTTTTAGGGGGATTTTAGCTCTGTTATTTGTCTACGTCTCATGTAGATAGCCTAGTTATAGGGGCTCTAAATCCCGTTTCGTGTTTCCACTATACAAGAACAATTCACTTTTGTGTACAATCTCAGAAAATATTTTTTGAGAAAATATTATTTTGTCAATTCAATCTTAACTAGCCTAGTTTTTAGGGGGATTTTAGCTCTGTTATTTGTCTACGTCTCATGTATTAAGATAGCCTAGTTATAGGGGCTCTAAATCCCGTTTCGTGTCTCCACCATACAAGCCCATTTCACTTTAGTGTACAATCTCAGAAAATATTTTTTGAGAAAATATTATTTTGTCAATTCAATCTTAACTAGCCTAGTTTTTAGGGTGATTTTAGCTCTGTTATTTGTCTACGTCTCATGTATTAAGATATCCTAGTTATAGGGGCTCTAAATCCCGTTTCGTGTCTCCACTATACAAGACCAATTCACTTGAGTGTACAATCTCATAGAATATTTTTTGAGAACATATTATTTTGGCAATTCAATCTTAACTAGCCTAGTTTTTAGTGTGATTTTAGCTCTGTTATTTGTCTACGTCTCATGTATTAAGATAGCCTAGTTATAGGGGCTCTAAATCCCGTTTCGTGTCTCCACTATACAAGACCAATTCACTTTAGTGTACAATCTCAGAAAACATTTTTTGAGAATATATTATTTTGTCAATGCAATCTTAACTAGCCTAGTTTTTAGGGTGATTTTAGCTCTGTTATATGTCTACGTCTCATGTAGATAGCCTAGTTATAGGCGCTCTAAATCCCGTTTCGTGTCTCCTCTATACAAGAACAATTCACTTTAGTGTACAATCTCCGAAAATATTTTTTGAGAAAATATTATTTTGTCAATTCAATCTAAACTAGCCTAGTTTTTAGGGTGATTTTAGCTCTGTTATTTGTCTACGTCTCATGTATTAAGATATCCTAGTTATAGGGGCTCTAAATCCCGTTTCGTGTCTCCACTATACAAGACCAATTCACTTGAGTGTACAATCTCAGAATATATTTTTTGAGAACATATTATTTTGGCAATTCAATCTTAACTAGCCTAGTTTTTAGGGTGATTTTAGCTCTGTTATTTGTCTACGTCTCATGTATTAAGATAGCCTAGTTATAGGGGCTCTAAATCCCGTTTCGTGTCTCCACTATACAAGACCAATTCACTTTAGTGTACAATCTCAGAAATTTTTTTTGAGAAAATATTATTTTGTCAATTCAATCTTAACTAGCTTCGTGTTTAGGGTGATTTTAGCTCTGTTATTTGTCTACGTCTCGTGTATTAAGATAGCCTAGTTTTAGGGGCTCTAAATCCCGTTTCGTGTCTCCACTATACAAGACCAATTCACTTCAGTGTACAATCTCAGAAAATATTTTTTGAGAAAATATTATTTTGTCAATTCAATCTTAACTAGCCTAGTTTTTAGGATGATTTTAGCTCTGTTTTTTGTCTACGTCTTGTGTATTAAGATAGCCTAGTTTTAGGGGCTCTTAATCCCGTTTCGTGTCTCCACTATACAAGACCAATTCACTTTAGTGTACAATCTCAGAAAATATTTTTTGAGATAATATTATTTTGTCAATTCAATCTTAACTAGCCTAGTTTTTAGGGTGATTTTAGCTCTGTTATTTGTCTACGTCTCATGTAGATAGCCTAGTTATAGGGGCTCTAAATCCTGTTTCGTGTCTCCACTATACAAGAACAATTCACTTTAGTGTACAATCTCAGAAAATATTTTTTGAGAAAATATTATTTTGTCAATTCAATTTTAACTAGCCTAGTTTTTAGGGGGATTTTAGCTCTGTTATTTGTCTACGTCTCATGTATTAAGATAGCCTAGTTATAGGGGCTCCAAATCCCGTTTCGTGTCTCCACTATACAAGACCAATTCACATTAGTGTACAATCTCAGAAAATATTTTTTGAGAAAATATTATTTTGTCAATTCAATCTTAACTAGCCTAGTTTTTAGGGTGATTTTAGCTCCGTTATATGTCTACGTCTCATGTAGGTAGCCTAGTTATAGGGGCTCTAAATCCCGTTTCGTGTCTCCACTATACAAGACCAATTCACTTTAGTGTACAATCTCAGAATATATTTTTTGAGAAAATATTATTTTGTCAATTCAATTTTAACTAGCCTAGTTTTTAGGGTGATTTTAGCTCTGTTATATGTCTACGTCTGTTTTATTATTAACTCTAGTAGATATTGTATTTAGTATCCTACTGTAGCTATACAGTATATATCTGTAATTTTAGTTGTTGCTTGCACGATCTTGTAATAACCTTTGACTGATACACTTTTTTTATCTAAAAAGAGTAGGCTACTGCTTTACTAGGCTACAGTGACACCAGGTCCATCTGTTGACACAGTATATTAACCCCTTGTGTGCAGTCACACTTTATTTTTATATAATCTCTATTTGGTGAATTGTATATTTAGTTACATATTCTGTTATACATATATTTGTTTAAGGTTAGGTTATCACACCTGGTAGCCTATTTCTGCGAATTTCAATTTTTATTATTTTCGGTTAGGCTATTCAACGCTGGTAGCCTATTATTGCGTATTTCAATTTAAAAAAAAAACTTTTGGTTAGGCTATCGCCCCTGGAAGCCTAATTCTGCGTATCTCAACATTTTTGTTTTCGGTTAGGCTATCACCCCTGATAACCTATTTCTGCGTATTTCAGCATATTTGTTTTCGGTTGAAGTGATTGAAGTGTTTTTAAAGTGAGTGAAGTGTTTTAAAGTGAGTGAATTGTTTTTTAAGTGAGTGAAGTGATCTGAAGAAAGTGACTGTCACCATGCCTCGCGCTTGTGCGAACTGCGCCGGTAGGTTTGGTGAGTCCATGTTTGCTACTATCGATCTTCAAGACTGCCGGCTCTGCCAGCAACGAGAGAATTTTACAGTGAAATTAGACGAAGCCTACAACAAGATCAACGTCCTCACCATGAAGCTGGAATCACTCCAAGAGTTTGTAACACTCAACGTTGGAGTACCACAAACTTCAATTGTCACCGCAACTCCAGCAGCCACCAACGCCCCAACGTCAACTGCCAACAATTCAACGCCTACAGTAGCCACTTCAGCTGATGTATCCGATACTCAAGATACAAATAGTGACTCTCTTCCCCCTCAAGACAACTTCCGTGTCGTGAGGAACAACGTTTGCCCCAAGACCAGGAAACACATACCGATTACCGAGTGTCAAAACCGTTTCCAGATACTCGCAGACTCAGATGACGAAGAGGAAATAGAAGAAGTCCGGCTCGTGGGAGACTCGATGATACGTGGTCAGCTCACAGAGTTTTGCGCCAGGGCACCTAAGACCAGGAAGCGTTTTTGTATCCCTGGTGGTGGTGTGGATGACGTAGTTGCAGCAGTTGACGAAGTATCAAAGCTGGCCCCTGCTAATACAATGTACGTCATCCACGTTGGATCCAACGATGTGCAGCGAACCCGGTCGGAAGATTTGCTTTTAAAGTACCAGCAGCTGATCAAGTCGTTTAAGGAGAAGTCATCAAGGATCATCGTCTCAGGAATCGTCCCCCGGCTCGGTGTAGAGAGCCGATTTTACAACATAGCCACCAGCACAAATCGTTGTCTAGCAAACCTCTGCAGGAAGGAGAACGTGGGATTCGTCGACACCTGGGACAATTTCTACTTCGATGACTATTTGTTTTCGGACGATGGAGTTCATCTGAACCAGGTGGGAGCAGCACGTTTTGGGCGTCTTCTCAACGATGCGGTGAAGGATTTTCGGAGAAGAAATCGACTCAGCACAGGACAACCAGGAAGGAGGACCGAAGACAGCGAGGACGGCAACCTACAAAGGAATTAAATACTAATCCGTCAAGAACCGCGAATTTGGATAAATCTCCACCAACACGACCCAAATTCAAAACCGTCAGGGATAACGACCGAGGACCGAGGACAGCCATGAATGTAAATGTAGATCCGACCAGAACCAAAAATTCGATGAAAGAACGTAATGCGAGTTCTAAAACCGCAACTTTAAAGGTTTTCTATGCAAACGCTCGTAGCATACGCAATAAATTTTCAGATTTAGAGGAACTAGTGTTTACAGAAAATTATGATGTGATTGGCATAACAGAATCTTGGCTCAATACAGAAGATAGAGACTTTTTAGCAGAGTATTCACTTCCCGGTTATGTAATGTTTGAGAACAGCCGAATAAATAAAAATGGAGGTGGCGTTTTATTTTATATCAAAGAAAGTCTTAACCCGACCCTCGTGTCAAAACCTCAAATTGTGAACGTCGACACATCTTTTGTGCTAATAAAGAATAATAAAGGTACAAAAATAATACTTGCGTTAATATACAGACCTCCAGCTCAATCAGTGCAAACTGACCGAGAAATTTACGAACAAATTGCAGATGTAAGTAACTCACAAGATACCGTAATTTTTGGCGACTTTAATTTACCTGTGACCAAGTGGGGCGATACTCTTACTTCACACTCCGGACATGACTTGTATACGAACTTGCAAGAGAGTTCGCTTTATCAATTTGTTCGAACGCCGACCCGTGGTAATAACGTTCTTGACATTGTACTTGCAACAAAAGAAGAATTGATAGAGAATTTGAATGTTGGTGATGAATTCAGTAACAGCGACCATCGTACGATAACTTTCACTTTAAAGTTTACTAGTAACGAACCAAATAGTAGCATCGAAAAAGTCCCTAATTTCAAGAAAGCAAACTTCCATAAACTTAGAGCTATGTTTAAAGAAACTGACTGGAGCTTTTTAATTAACAATAACGACATAAATACATCTTGGAAGTTATTCGAAACCACTTACCTAAAAGCAGTGCAAGACTGCATACCATCGAAAATACGGCGTCCAGGCCATAATAATAAGCCCAAATGGTGGAATAAAGATATTTCAAACTGCCTGCTTGCTAAAAAATTTGCTAATGATAGATTAAAATCCTCACAAAATGACGAAGAACGGGTGAAATTTGTAGAGCTACGACGCAAAGCCAAAAAGTTAATTAAGCAAAGTAAAAAGACCTTAGAGTTACATATTGCGAATCAAAGTAAAACAAACCCGAAAGAATTCTATAGTTATATCAGAAAGAAAAAAGTAGTTACTTCAACTGTTGGACCGTTAGTCGATGAAAAAGGAGAATACACCAAAGACGAAGTACAAATGAGTAATGCCCTCAATACCTTCTTTGCATCAGTTTTTACAACCGAAGACCTCAGTGATATCCCTACACCATCGCCGATTCAGATTGATAATTCAGATGTTCTAAGCAATATCACCGTTACAGAGAGAGAAGTATTGAATTGTTTAGATAAACTCAAAGTAAATAAAACGCCAGGACCTGATACAATCTCGCCTAGAGTTCTAAAGGAAGCTAAGAATGAGCTCTCCAAACCACTGACATTACTATTCAATAAATCCTTGCAGTCTGGAACTATGCCTGATCAGTGGAAGCTAGCCAACGTAACACCGATATTCAAAAAAGGCAGCAAATCCCTACCCAGTAACTATCGTCCAATTAGCTTAACCTCAGTTGTATGTAAAATGCTAGAAACGGTCATACGAGACAGACTCGTAAATCACTTAGAGGAAAATAACATACTTAAAGATACTCAACACGGCTTTCGTAAAAAACGTTCCTGTTTAACAAACCTCTTAGACTTCTTCCACGATATCCTCAACCTCTACGATGAGAGTAAAGCTGTAGATATTATATACCTTGATTTTCAAAAGGCCTTTGACAAAGTTCCCCACAAACGTTTACTGCTAAAACTAAAAGCGCATGGAATACAAGACGGTGTGTTGAAATGGATAGAAAATTGGCTCAACAACAGAAAGCAAAGAGTAGTCATAAACGGTAAGGCATCTAAATGGACCAATGTAAGTAGCGGGGTACCCCAGGGATCGGTACTAGGACCAATTCTCTTTCTAATTTACATCAACGACATAGATGAGGGTCTCACCTGCACAATCTCAAAATTTGCTGACGATACAAAAATTGCAAATAGCGTACTCTCAAAAGAACAAGTTGACGATATGCAACACAATCTAGATAAATTGTCATGTTGGGCCCAAATTTGGCAAATGAGTTTCAATGCGGATAAATGTAAAGTACTACATGTCGGATACCTAAATGAGAAAGCAAACTATTCGATGAATGGCACTCAGCTTAAGAATGTAAACAGAGAAACTGATCTGGGAGTAACAATATCGAGTAACCTAAAACCGAGTCAACAATGTTCAGAAGTTGTTAAGAAGGCAAACAAAATAATTGGCTTTATAGGCAGGTCATTTGAGCATAAATCCAAAGAAGTTATCCTAACCCTTTACAATTCCTTAGTCCGCCCTCTTCTGGAATACTGCGTTCAATCCTGGTGCCCTTATTACCAAAAAGATATAAACAAGCTAGAACGAGTTCAACGTAGAGTTACCAAAATGATACCTAGCCTAAAGAACAAACCATACGAAGAGCGTCTTAGAGAATTAAATCTATTTCCTTTAACCCAGCGCAGATTAAGAGGCGACTTAATTCAAGTGTTCAAAATCATCAAAGGCATCGACAATATGAACTGTAGTAAGTACTTCACTATCGACCAATCTAATTACACACGGGGAAACGGTTGCAAAATTATTGGTAAATCTTTTAACTCGCACGAATCTAAGAATTTCTTCTTCAATCGAGTTGTCAACTTGTGGAATGGGCTTCCCCGAAACGTTATAGACTGCAGCACCGTTGATTCATTTAAATTCCGCCTAGACAAATATCTCGCATCAAACCCGCGACTAACTGCGTTTGTAAATGAATAACTTTATCCTCCCCTCAGTTACTAACCCATATGTCCCCTACTAACTTCCTAGTCCTGCCACGTTAGTGGCAGGGCAGTAGTTCCCTTTCCAATGTTCCCTTACCCACTCTAAACCACTGTTTGGACACTTGATCCTCAGTGTTTTGGAGGACAAGCAGCCTAGAAGGGTCACTAGATCTGTTGTTGCTTGATTTCCTTTGTACTCCTTTGTACTCCTTTGTATGTCCACGAGAAAGATGCTTACCATGATGTTGCCAACATTGTTATTATTGTGTATCGGAAAATGGTGTTGTACATTTTTTAGATAGATATTGTAAATGTGTTGAATATGACAGGCAGAAAGACAAACACCCTTAAAAAGAACAGGATACTATAGGTATATTGATAGTGAATTCAATTAACAGACAGGTATACAGACAGACGGACAGACGAGCGACAACTACAAATATATACAGTATAGATAGATAGAGATAGATAGATTGAAATAGATAAATAGATACTGTAGATATAGATATTCAACAATATATGTCTTTCTATCTATGTATATCTATATATCAACACTGACAGATAGACAGACTTCTTCCACGATATCCTCAACCTCTACGATGAGAGTAAAGCTGTAGATATTATATACCTTGATTTTCAAAAGGCCTTTGACAAAGTTCCCCACAAACTATTACTGCTAAAACTAAAAGCGCATGGAATACAAGACGGTGTGTTGAAATGGATAGAAAATTGGCTCAGCGACAGAAAGCAAAGAGTAGTCATAAACGGTAAGGCATCTAAATGGACCAATGTAAGTAGCCGGGTACCCCAGGGATCGGTATTAGGACCAATTCTCTTTCTAATTTACATCAACGACATAGATGAGGGTCTCACCTGTACAATCTCAAAATTTGCTGACGATACAAAAATTGCAAATAGCGTACTCTCAAAAGAACAAGTTGACGATATGCAACACAATCTAGATACATTGTCATGTTGGGCCCAAATTTGGCAAATAAGTTTCAATGCGGATAAATGTAAAGTACTACATATCGGATACATAAACGAGAAAGCAAACTATTCGATGAATGGCACTCAGCTTAAGAATGTAAACAGAGAAACCGATCTGGGAGTAACAATATCGAGTAACCTAAAACCGAGTCAACAATGTTCAGAAGTTGTTAAGAAGGCAAACAAAATAATTGGCTTTATAGGCAGGTCATTTGAGCATAAATCCAAAGAAGTTATCCTAACCCTTTACAATTCCTTAGTCCGCCCTCTTCTGGAATACTGCGGTCAATCCTGGTGCCCTTATTACCAAAAAGATATAAACAAGCTAGAACGAGTTCAACGTAGAGTTGCCAAAATGATACCTAGCCTAAAGAACAAACCATACGAAGAGCGTCTTAGAGAATTAAATCTATTTCCTTTAACCCAGCGCAGATTAAGAGGTGACTTAATTCAAGTGTTCAAAATCATCAAAGGCATCGACAATATGAACTGTAGTAAGTACTTCACTATCGACCAATCTAATTACACGCGGGGAAACGGTTGCAAAATTATTGGTAAATCTTTTAACTCACACGAATCTAAGAATTTCTTCTTCAATCGAGTTGTCAACTTGTGGAATGGGCTTCCCCGAAACGTTATAGACTGCATCACAGTTGATTCATTTAAACTCCGCCTAGACAAATATCTCGCATCAAACCCGCGACTGACTGCGTTTGTAAATGAATAACTTTATTTTATCCCCCCCTCAGTTACTAACCCATCTGTCCCCTACTAACTTCCTAATCCTGCCACGGATATTAGTTCCAGGGCAGTAATTCCCTTTCCAATGTTCCCTTACCCACTCTAAACCACTGTTTGGACACTTGATCCTCAGTGTTTTGGAGGACAAGCAACCTAGAAGGGTCACTAGATCTGTTGTTGCTTGATTTCCTTTGTACTCCTTTGTACAGAGCACCGAAAACCTAAACCAAACTTCCCTAATAAACTATTGAGCCTATGTCTCTTCCATTATGACCGACACCACACGAACTGTCGGCTGTCACCAATGTTACCTACTTACCTATACCTCTACCCCTACCTCTACCTCTACCTCTATACCTCTCCCTTTACCTCTCTCTCTCTATCTGTAAAATTATTTTTGCCGTATGAACAGTTATGCTACTCTTTAAGGAACTGATACTGTGTGTGTGTGTGTATGTATATAATATATATATATATATATATATATATATATATATAAGGGGAGGTGTGGCGGAGTGGTCTTGCCACTGGCCTGGTAATCCAATGGTCCCGCGTTCGAATCCCGATATATCAATGGGAAGATATTATTGGGATGGAATTTGTGCTGTACCTAGTATCAGTGCATTACCACAAAGCCCACCGAAATGCCAACAAAATACCCTCATTGTTCCCTGATTAAATAGCACTGTATGAATATTCCCATATTCAAAATATGCTACAGGGGGGCAATGCCTATTGAGTTAATTGCTCAATAGGTGGCGTTCTGAGAGTGAGGGTCCGAGTCTGAGTGTGAGACAGTGAAGCACGAAGGTGAAGCAGCTTCAGAGATGGGGCTGCTTCGAGCCCGTGAGTTGAACTCTGGTGTTTCACTTGTCTCACTCCCTAGACTGGAACAAGACCTCACGGGTCTCACCGTGCTGAGCGGTTGGATGTGCAGGCTTTCAGCTTATGCCCGAGAGGTAGTAGTTGGGATATAGAAAAAAAATAAATAAAAATAAAATAAAATAAAAATATATATATACAGTATATATACTGTATATATATATATCATTCCTATATTGGTATGACGCAGACTCGTCTTTCACGTCGGTTAACTCTTCACCTTCAGGCTGGAGCCATCAAAGACCACTATCTCACCCCTAACCACCCCCACCTCACACGCAACGAGTTAGAGAAACACACCACCATACTCGATAAAGAAAGTGACCCAAGGAGATTACCTATACTCGAAGCATTACATATCCTAGCCTTACATTCAAATATCAACAACCAAACTCTGGACCTTCAGATCCTTCCTTCTGCCAAAAGGCACTTTCCTACAGGACCTAACGCCGCCCCGCCTCCCCCCGCGCTACCTCCTTCAGCTTCGTCTTCTGCCGGCGCCACACGTACTACGCAACTTAGGCCACGCCCCTCGACACGCAGCCAATCAGCTTCGACCCCGCCAACCGACCACCACCTTCCCGCATCCAGTGCGCATGCGTGAAGCCGTTCTCTCTTTCTCCCTCATAGAATACCCCTCCACCAATAGCAGACTTTTGCCCCCTGATTTTCGCCTCCTCTGATCCTCCACCCTCTATATAATACCCTTCCTGTTTACCTGTTATATAATTCTATCCTTACTTGATAAAGCTGGTTGTCCAGTGAAACGCGTCGTATATCCTGTATCATCATGTACATTAATGTAACCCTGTACCACCATGAATTTTGCTCATCTCATTCATCTACTTCCTGCCACCCAGCGAAAACTCATCAGAGACCTGGAAACTTTGAATAATAAAATTTCCAACGCAGAAATTGTCATTTCTTTCAACCTCGTATGTATTAAAGAAAGTATATATACTGCATACATCACACACCTACATACACCCACAATCACATGCAGACTTACAAACCTACCTCACCTACACGCTCACGCACATACACAGACAGGACCACGCATGACCGCTTTTGCTTTCGATAATTTTCAATCGGCGTGTTTTATGTTTTTGGCAACGTATCGGAGCTCGTTTTCGTTTGTATCGGAAACTATACTGAGGTATGGATTGTTATACGTGGCTGCAATTCCTGTTGCTGGTGAATCGTAATTCCTAAACAAAAAATAACTCAGTTACCTTTATTCATGATAATAGAGAGAGGTTCCTTACTTAATGTTGTCATATATAATAAGCTAATCAGTAGACTGTTAATCTCTCTCTCTCTCTCTCTCTCTCTCTCTATATATATATATATATATATATATATATATATATATATATATATATCTTTCTATCTGTCTTCAATCCTACCCTGAGTGTCACAAAAGTAGAAAGTATCTATAGGAAGTTCATTTGTATTTTCAATTTTAGTATTTGTTTAATAATTATTATTGCTATCATTTAGCGATATTATATAACAATACAATGATAAGTGGCTTATCTATTGTTCATGTTAAAACATAATGTCCCTTGATGTTATAGTTCTTTCCTAAATCGGAAAAAACTACTATTATAGCTTAAGTATTAGAATAAGACATTAGATGATACATAATCATATAGCATTTCACCCAAATTGTACTCGCAAATAAATTTAATTTCACAATATTTTAAGAAAGTATTAGGTTGTAACATAAATCACGAACAACATTATATTAATCTACATATTGCGGAAGACATTCAGTAATTATTTTTCTTAGGAGTAAAATATACAATCTTAGAAACAGCGTCTCATGCATTTGGTAGGAAATTTTATCTATCGACATCTTACCATTATCCACCCTTTTGTTGGCTATTATGTTTATATTTTACTATTATTGTTTTTTTGTCTTGCTTTTGCCATTTTTTAAACAAATATATTTTAGTTTTTTCCTTTAAAAAAAATAAAAAAAATAAAAAAAATAAAAATAAATAAAAGTACTTCAAACTAAATAATATTCCCACCCAGACCCCCTTCAAGCAAAATGTGTACATACATGTTTGGATACAGAATGGTCCCTACCGAAGGCCAATACATATTTTGAAGTTACAGGCTTGCTATCGCTGTAACAGAAAAAATAATCGACATTGGCAATGCATTTGTTTTGAAACTAGATATAGACAAAATTCTTAAAACATATATCATTGTCTTGATAATAGATATAGACAACAATGATAAAACATAATTATATCACTGTTTGGAAACTAGATATAGGTCATATTAATCATACATTATATCTTTGTCATGGAACTAGACGCAGGTAAAATTCATAAAACATATATCGTTGTCTTGGAAATAGATGTGAATGGAAACTAACTAAGTATTATATATACAAAACATAATTATTATATCGTTGTCTTGAAACTAGATATGCGATATATTCATAAACAATATACCATTAGCCCGATACAAGGTAAAACTGTTTAAGGGGAGACGGTCGTTTTTCTGGTCCCCTTTCTCCCTCGTGTATAGTCCCATTAGTATTTGAGCTTTTTAGACGTTCGGCCCATTTGTTTGGCGATTTTAAGACCTTGCGTCCCATTTCGTTATAAATGTTAAGACCTATCGTGCCATTTAGGTGTCGATTTTTTCCTGGCGAGCGATAGCGAGCCTGTAATTGTAAGAGGAACCAGCCGTCGGCCGGGACATTTTTCTATCGAAAAATGTACAAATTTATCTTGAGGGGGGGGGGGGGGGTTTCTAGGGGATGTTTTTCTAAGTTTGAGGGATGTCTAGCGAGGAAGCTAAGAATTATTGAATGAATGAATTTATAGGCAAAAAAAGCAGCCAGTGTTCCTTTAATTAAGGATAATTGTGAATCTCATTACTAGCTAAAATAAGGGGTGTTTCTGGATCCCCTTCTCCCTTCTGTTTCTGGATCCCCTTCTCCCTTCTGTTTCTGGATCCCCTTCTCCCTTCTGTTTCTGGATCCCCTTCTCCCTTCTGTTTCTGGATCCCCTTCTCCCTTCTGTTTCTGGATCCCCTTCTCCCTTTTGTTTCTGGATCCCCTTCTCCCTTCTGTTTTTGGATCCCCTTCTCCCTTCTGTTTCTGGATCCCCTTCTCCCTTCTGTTTCTGGATCCCCTTCTCCCTTCTGTTTCTGGATCCCCTTCTCCCTTCTGTTTCTGGATCCCCTTCTCCCTTCTGTTTCTGGATCCCCTTCTCCCTTCTGTTTCTGGATCCCCTTCTCCCTTCTGTTTCTGGATCCCCTTCTCCCTTCTGTTTCTGGATCCCCTTCTCCCTTCTGTTTCTGGATCCCCTTCTCCCTTCTGTTTCTGGATCCCCTTCTCCCTTCTGTTTCTGGATCCCCTTCTCCCTTCTGTTTCTGGATCCCCTTCTCCCTTCTGTTTCTGGATCCCCTTCTCCCTTCTGTTTCTGGATCCCCTTCTCCCTTCTGTTTCTGGATCCCCTTCTCCCTTCTGTTTCTGGATCCCCTTCTCCCTTCTGTTTCTGGATCCCCTTCTCCCTTCTGTTTCTGGATCCCCTTCTCCCTTCTGTTTCTGGATCCCCTTCTCCCTTCTGTTTCTGGATCCCCTTCTCCCTTCTGTTTCTGGATCCCCTTCTCCTTTCTGTTTAGCCACATTAGTTTTGAGATTTTAGGAAATTCGCCCTATTAATTTGACAATTTTACGACCCTTCGTGTAATTTAGATTTCAATATTTTTCCTGGCGAGCGATGGCTAGCTTGCAATTTAAGAGGAACCACCCTCGGCCAAGGCATGTTTCTACCGAAAAATGCACAAATTTATCTCGAAGGGGGGTCTTGGGGATTTGTTATTATTTGTTAAGGTTGATGGAGGTGTTGATGGAGGAATTAAAGAGTAAATATATGAATATCATAAATATAAACAGAATGACAGAAATAATAAACACCATAAGTAGTCGACCAGTTGTTTTTAGTACCCTACATGAATATCATTTATCCCTGTTTCCACTTGTACCAATTAACTTTACAATATAGTCATTCACTTATTCATTATTTATTATTCATTTAATTAACTATATAATTCAATCGTATATTTAGGCAGTCTTTATTTATTGTTTAAAGTCACTTAATTATTCATTTGTATATTAATTAGTTAACTCATTTATTATTCATCCAATTAACTTTATCATTCATTCCTGATTTTATCATTCATCTTTTATTAATTTTATAGTGTTTTCCCAACAAACATTATACTACTTTTACGACAATAAGCGCCCCCGCGAGCATCGCAACCCTGTAATAAACTCCATCAACTTTTACAGCACGTTTCTTATACCTCATAAACGTTTTTATTACCTCATTGGCCAAACGTTTTTATTACCTCTTTGGCCAAACGTTTCTATTACCTCATTGGCCAACGTTGTTATGCCCAAGTTGAGAAAGCAAAGTAAATCAGACTGGAATGGCCCTGGGTCCGTAATCCTGCCACCATGAAATCAGATGGTTTTATGTCAAACTTAAACTTATTATATTCTTCGTCAGGAATAACTACTTAAGGGGGAACGGTAAATTTATTGGTCCATATATATAGCTACACAATATATTATTTATTGGTCCATATATATAGCTACACAATATATTATTTATTGGTCCATATATATAGCTACACAATATATTATTTATTGGTCCATATATATAGCTACACAATATATTATTTATTGGTCCATATATATAGCTACACAATATATTATTTATTGGTCCATATATATAGCTACACAATATATTATTTATTGGTCCATATATATAGCTACACAATATATTATTTATTGGTCCATATATATAGCTACACAATATATTATTTATTGGTCCATATATATAGCTACACAATATATTATTTATTGGTCCATATATATAGCTACACAATATATTATTTATTGGTCCATATATACTGTATAGCTACACAATATATTATTTATTGGTCCATATATATAGCTACACAATATATTATTTATTGGTCCATATATATAGCTACACAATATATTATTTATTGGTCCATATATATCGCTACACAATATATTATTTTATTACTTTCCTCCCTAGACCTCTAACAAGCTAAACAAAATAACAAATAAAAACAAATCTCGAAGATCCCGTTTTTAATTAAATTTGTAAAAATTTTCGGTAGCAAATCTTTCAGCCGAAGGGCGGTTCCTCATAAATGACAGGCTCCCTATCGCTCGCCGGGATAAAGTCGACACCTAAATGACATGAAAGGTCTAAATATTGACAAAGAAATGGAGCGAAAAGTCTTAAAATCGCCCAACTAGTGGGTCGAGCGTCTTGAGATCTGAAAGCTAATAATGATAAAAATTAGGGAAAAGGGTGGCCAGAAATAATAACCACCGGCCCCTTATAATAACCACCGGCCCCTTATAAGTGAATCTGTAATTTGTTTTTTAAAGTTAAGTTTACCGTGGCTATTTATTATGTTCTCTCCACTAACCAACTTTACTCCTAAACTCGATTAATGAAATTAACAAACACATGTGGCAGTCCGGGGATTCAAACCCAGGACGCTCACACCGAAAATCAACACACGTATGCATTGCACCACGAAGACATATACATACATATAAAGTGCATTGAGTTATTAAATATTTATACATAGAGCACTTTCTGCGAGTCTGTGTCTGTCTGTTTGCTCACGAACGATTCGCTCAATTTTCAAGATGGAGAGCCAATACTTGGCATGCATTACTAAGGGGGTGCCAGAATAGGTTTTAAGCTATTTTGTTTTCGTCCCCTCACTCCCCGAGGGGAGGGGGACCATTTGATTTTTTGTTCTATATGGCATTGGATGATCTGGTGTTTGTTCCAGTGTAGTGATTGGCAGATGGTGTTGGATGTGTTTCTGAAAGTTATGCTTGGGGTGATTGTTGTGTTTGTGTGGATGATTGTGATGTTGAAGCTTGGCGTGAGTGTGTTGGAAGCTATGTTTGTTGTTGATGTGTGTGTTCTGTTGAAGGTGAAATGCGAGACAATAAATGTTGTGTTTGTGAGGCTGATTATTATGTTGTAGCTTGTGGTGAGACAGTGTTGAAGTTAGTGTCAGAATTATTGATTTTGGGAGTGTCTGTGATATATGTGTTGATAGGGTTAATGCTGGTGTAGTCAGTAGATGCACTGTATGTCTGTCTGTCTGTCTGTGTCTCTCACTCACTCACTCACACTCACACTCTCTCTCTCTGACCGTGAACCATAACAATAGCTGACCCCCCACAAACCGCCTCCAGTAAAAAAAAAAAAAAATAAATAAAAATAAAAAGCGTATGGTGAATTCAGCCTGTGTTAGACTATTGATGTGCGCGTGTGTGTGTGTGTGTGTGTGTGTGTGTGTGTGTGTGTGCGCGCAGTGGTGTGTATGTGTGTGTGTGTGCGCAGTGGTGTGTGTGTGTGTGTGTGTGTGTGTGTCGTTTTATGAATAGATATGTAATGCAATCCAGCCAGGATTCGAAGCAAAGTGTCAGGCGAAAAATGTCCAGGAAGAAAAGGGATTTCCCTGATCAATGATATGCGGTACGATGGTTATTCAGTGCTTCGTCGAAAATAAAAGGTGAACATACATACACACACACACACGACTCTGTGTGTGTGTGTGTGTGTGTGTGTGTGTGTGTGTGTGTTATTCACTTGCTTGTTTCGTCAAGGGGAATCCACGCAATGCGAGCTAAGCTCATTATTATCGCGCCTCCTTAACTGGGAATGTATTGCGTGAAATGCATGTTAAGTGTTTATGTATCGTTGGAATGGCTGTGGATGTGTGTGTAGTCTGTATTTTAGCCAATTGGCGACATCTGGAAACGAAGGCTTAGGGTTAATCTGTATGGTACCATTCTCACTACGGTACCAGTCTCACCCGAAGGCTTAGGATGACCAGTAGCTTAGGTGAACCATATGATACCCATCTCGCCTTGTACCATTTTTGCCAACCCCAGATGGGACGTCACAACGTCGTCCACTTATTCCAGGTACCTATTTACAGCTAGGTGAACTGAGGCTAACACATGAAAGGAGACAAGCCCAATTTGTCTCCGCCCGGCCGGGGGATTGAACCCCCGATCCCTCGTGTGTGAGACGAGAGCGCTACCTACTAGGCTACGGGCTGTGTGTGTGTGTGTGTGTGTGTGTGTGTGTGTGTGTGTGTGTGTGTGTGTGTGTGTGTGTGTGTGTGTGTGTGTGGGGGGGGGGGGTTCGGATTGTGTGAGTCTGTCTACAACAGAGGAGTAAGAGTCATGGACATCAACCTAAGTAAGTAAAGCTTAATGGTATATTTTCGTGAACAAAATTATTCACCAAATCTTAGCAAAATCCATTTATTCCTTATATTTTCCCGGCCAGACAGAAAAAGAATGATGATAATATCCTGTGCCTGCCACCGTAATGCAAGGTAAAAACAAAACAGAGGTCGAATATTGAGAACAGTTATGGCGCCTTACCCCTTTCTGAATATCGTATCACAAATGTAGATGGCGCAATTCCAGCACCATTACAAAAAAAAAAAAAATAAAAAAAAAAAATAAAAAAAAAATATATATATATAAAATCAGAAATCTGATTTTAATTTTTAATTTATTTAATAAATACATTAAAAAATAGGCGCCGCGAGTCCAAAGGCATGTAAGTGCCATTTGAAAATCTTGATAAAATCTTTAGTAAATCGCGATTTACTCAATAAATTAAAAATGGGACTTACGTCCCTTTGGACGGGGCGAGCCTCGTATATACTGTATATACATACATAGTCCAAAGGGATGTAAGTGCCATTTGTTAATGTATTGAGTAAATCGCGATTTACTAAAGTCTTTATCAAGATTTTCAAATGGCACTTACATGCCTTTGGACTCGGGGCGCCTTCATATAATATTTTAACTGTTACTAACTTCACTGTTGAAAAAATAGTAATAATAATAATAATAATAATAATAAATATATAAATAAACATATGAATAATTATATACATAAAACAAGCACTGAGTATGATGTTATGGTGTGGTAGCAGGCTGATAAATTAGTGTTACGGATCTACTTGCCCCGGGCTAGTGACTTCTGAAACTCTTGCCCTGACAGTTTTTTTCACTTGCCCGGACATATTTTGTACTTGCCCTTAAACATTTATTTATTTTTCACTCGTTAAGTACCACACAGTACCACATACATTCACAAACATGCCACGAGCTTCTATAAATTGCCTATTTTATGTCCACAGTACTTATTGAGTTTGGAAAACTCATACATTACTAATTTTTTGGAAATAACAATAGTATTTTATATGGCAAAATTATTTGACCTAGATGTGTGTGAATTTGTGTTTTGTTTTTGTGTGTTTGTTGTTTTCTGTTGTGTTTTGTGTTGTCCCTGTTCTTGCTCTGTCTTGAGTCAGCCCTCCCCCCCCCCCAAAAAAAAACAAAGAAAAAAAGAAAAAAAAAACATAATAAAATAAAAGAAAAAATAGGAAAAGTGGGGATTGGGCATGAGTAAATAGATAGATAGATAGATAGACGTTGATGGTAAAACATTGAATATATGAGGAGGACATTAAAGGTTTCCATTTAATAACCTAATTAAACCTCTCCCATTCCGGGATGCGCAGGTCTTTCAATATAAACGTTTGTTCTCCACTATCCCCCCTCTTCTCGGTACTACCACTTTATCCCCTCACTCCAATATCAATTGTTATATTGTATTTAAATTATCTTATGAATAATCCTTCTACAGTTCCTTTGGTAAGGCTTTGTTGTTTCACCACGTTCCAGTACCTCATTATCATATGGCTATGTGGCCTCCTCTACATTTCTAGGAACAGGCAGCAGGGATACAGCGATCAACATTTCTAGGAACAGGCAGCCTTAGTTTACGCCATATTTTTATTGAATCACATTATAAATTCATAGTTCATTATTGATGTATACCGGGGAGAGACAGTGTTTACAGCTATACTGAATATGAAACCACAACACTGACTTAAGACAGATATGTTTGTCTGTTAAATTGTCTGTTACAGCAAAATTCTGATAATTCTAACACCGATAATCCAAAATCCCAATAGCCCGGATTTTTTAAGATAGAAATTAATAACATTAAGATGGGGAAAAATATGTAACATAATTAAAATGCACGCCACTATCTACAAAGTGGAGACATGTTTAGGTGCAGACGATGCTAATTGCTACCCCTGCAACTAGCATCCATCGATTTACATGAATTATCGTATTCTATTTTGTATTAATTTCACCACAACACCAAACACCTCCAATGAAATTAATGAAAGCATATACAGAATGTGATCCACCAGGATTCGAACCCGGGTTATCACACACATATTTTTAGACACCTTAATTAACCATTACACCACCAAGACGGTTAAAGGTTTATGCACACGCCTACGACTTATTATCCATTCTCGAATACTGGATATTAATCTAATCATGTTCATATTCCCACCGCACTATGGTAGCCTAATGTTTAAATGAGAGGAAAGAATATTCATGGGGCACAGATCATTTTAGAACATTTTATAACACATTGACCAGAGACCAACAACTATGCAACCAACACCATCTACAAGCTTAACAAGTATCCCCAATTCAGTTCAAGTTAGTAACATTATGAAATTCACGGCAAAGTAATAACATCAAATCTTAGGCCATGTTATCATAGGATTTACACGGCTACATTTAGCCTAACTTGTTTACATTTTCCTGATTTTGTTATATTTATCTGTTTATTGAACTTGTTTATGTTATTGTGTCCGATATACATCAATATTGACAGTATAGAATTCGACAACCGATCAGCTGTTTACTGTTTACTGTTTACTGTGGGTCACCGTACACCGAGTAGCGTTGGTCTCAGACTCTGTCTACTGAAGGGTTACCGCAGCGATATTTTCCTACATTAATTATATACCGGTATTTGATATTATATGATCACTATTATTTATTTTATTGAAGCGTTATGTAAGGAAGTATTACAAACAATACACTTGTCCCCCAGGCAACTGCCGGGCAGACTAACATTGAAAATCACTAGCCCGGCTACATATCCAGGCTAGTCCAGGCTACCGGGCTATACCTAATTTCCCAGCCTGTTCAGTGGTAGGAAAGGAATAAGGTGTTAATTCCCTGGTTTGCCATGTCTCTCGCTCCGCCGTACCTTATGATTGTATGTTAGTGTACAGTACCAAACAATGACTTAATTGAAAGGGGTAAGGGGGGGGGGGGTAGTTTCCTTCCTAGACCTCCATCAAACTTAAAGAATACTCTCAAGCAACCCCCCCCCCTTTCCTTCCCCCTTTTGAGATAAATCTGCATATTGTTTCGATGAAAAAAAACGTCCTAGCCGAAAGCCAGTGTTCCCTAAATTGCAGGCTCGCTATAACTCGCCGGAAAAAATCGACACCTGAATGGCACGAAAGGTCGTAATAACGACAAGGAAATGTGGTGAGAGGTCTTACAATCGCCAAACTAATGGGGCAAATGTCTTAAAATCCGTAGAATAATAGGACTCAACGTGAGGGAGAAAGGGGTCCAGAGACAACAAAACCTATTAACTATTGTTTACCTTTACTACCACGGGAATAGTAACCACAACTGCAAGAATAGGTGAGCGGATAACTCGACCAGTACACCATTTTCAACCAGTAACTCTCACCCTTTGTCAACTCAACCAATACTGATGCTTTGGTTAGATTAGATTGGGTTAAGATAGGCTAGTTGACATAGGTTAGGTTAGGTAGGTTCGGTTAGGATAGGTTATGTTAGGGGTTGTCTTAATTAGTTAGATTAAGTTAGTTTAGGTAAAATTTAGTTAGGTTAAATTAGGTTTGGTTAAGTTAAGCTGGTATTTTTTAAGGTGTCACTGGCTTAGTTTTCTTTGACTGATTCAGCTCGTTTTGTGATCAACAGTACAACGTTGTGTGTTCAGTAAATATAGGTTTAGTATACACCACAATGTAAGTGTCGATCAGAAGGGACTGGAGTTCTTGCAGAGAGGCTCCAGTCCTGACGTTACTGTTGACTTAGTGTGCTGGGTTAATAATCCACTAGGGTTCATAGCTTCTGAAGTCCTATTTTAACTAAGTGTCGATTATATTTCTGGGTGAGTAATTGCGAATCTGAAACTTTAAAGAAAGCCGCCTTCTGCCGGGTCATTTTTCTATCAAAAATATTTAAACATTCAGCTTGAAGGGGGTCTGAGTGATAATTGTTTAGTTTGAAGGAAGTCTGGAATGTTGTTTTTGTTAGCCTAGGGGACAAACTAATTCCACAGTGACTGTTCTTAGTTTCACGCACTGTAAACTTAATGTAGGAATATTAACACTCATAATCTATACCGAAGCTACTATATATGTAAGAATCATATTGCATAACAATAATTAAGATAGATTTTTACAAGCTACATACGAACACATTACTATTATAACCATTATGATCCTTGATAAAAGCTACATACGAACACATTACTCTTATAACCATTATGATCCTTGATAAAAGCTACATACAAACACATTACTATTATAACCATTATGATCCTTGATAAAAAGCTACATACGAACACATTACTATTATAACCATTATGATCCTTGATAAAAAGCTACATACGAACACATTACTATTATAACCATTATGATCCTTGATAAAAGCTACATACGAACACATTACTATTATAACCATTACGATCCTTGATAAAAGCTACATACGAACACATTACTATTATAACCATTACGATCCTTGATAAAAGCTACATACGAACACATTACTATTATAACCATTATGATCCTTGATAAAAGCTACATACGAACACATACCGGGTGGATGGGACTCGTTAGCCTTGGTCGGCAACTCATCTAGGGGAGACAACCTTATACAAATCCGGGTGGATGGGACTCGTCAGCCTTGGTTGGCAACCTGTCTAGGGGAGTAAACCTGATACAAATCCATACTGCTTACCTAAGGGTAAGGCAGGTTAGTGGATGGATTAGCCGAACACCACTAACAAAAATAGTGCTAACAAGATACACAGAGGGCCTTGGAGTCGGACGGATCCTAAATTGAGTGGTCAATCCTGTAAGTCCTTCACTAAACTGGCTCGGGTTGTCCCTCTCACAGGGAATAGGTCCGCTTGGGGGCATTCTGTGTATGGCCACCCTCGTAAGGGGAGTAAGGCGTCCGGCAATAGATAGATAGATAGACGAACACATTACTATTATAACCATTATGATCCTTGATAAAAGCTACATACGAACACATTACTATTATAACCATTATGATCCTTGATAAAAGCCAAACTATTGAACCTTTTCTAAAATGTGCTTAAATGATAAATAGTCTTTCTTACAGTCTGTGTATTATATAAAACAGAAAATAAGGAACACAAAATATATAAACAAAATACAAAAATATAATGGAATGTGTTTTTGAGTTGTCCAGGAGAGAATGTGCGAGAGTGAGTAGAATGGGTTTGTCGATAACGGTGGGAGGATAGAGTGCAGAGGGAAGGTGGAGAGACCCTGTAGGTAAGGGCGAGCGGACATCTTTATCTATGGACACCGTTTTGGTACCTAAAGTATCCAGCAATGGGGCTTTAATTGATTTTTGATCTTGTATAAATGCATACTCAAAGACCAAATTATTAAGGGGGGTCACCGTTTTGTTGTTTTTGTCTTTCTCTCTCTTTATCTCTTTCCCTGGCTTGTATCCATTCGGCCCCATTCAGCCAACTGTTTTAAGACGTTTAACCCCATCCAGGTGTCGATTTCTTCCTGGCGAGCGAAAGCGAGCCAGCATTGTATGGAGAAATCCGGCTTCGCCGGAGAAATGTTTCTATCGAAAAATGTACAAATTAAGCTTGCTGGCAAAACAAAAATATATACATACTGGCTCGCCACCGCTCGCCAGGAAAATATTGACACCTGGATGGGGGTAAACGTTTTAAAACAGTAAGCTGAATATTGTCGAATAGATAAAAGCCAAAGAGAGAGGGAGAAAAAGAGAACGAAAGCGAGGTGGGCTCCCTTAAGCTGATGTCACACGAGCGATAATTCCGTCAATTTTTACGGGCAATTGTAGTCTGGCAGCTTCAAAATGTAAGTGTCATAAAAAATTAAACTACCCAACATAATCTACCTTCGATCTAGTTTCCGATGCCAATGCGATAGAGCCTTATAACAGTACGATAATAATCTTGCTCATCGAGAATCGCCGGTAAAAGTACTCGTGTGACACTGGCTTAAGGGGGTAGTGCTCGCTTTTTCTGGACCCCCTTCTCCCTCACGTTTAGCATATTAGTTTTGAGGTTTAAAAAAGTTCGTTCCATTAGTTTGGCGATTTTGAGATCTTTCGCCCCATTTCTTTGTAAATATTAAGACCTTTCGTGCCATATAGGTGTCGATCTTTTTCCTGGCGAGCGATAGTGAGCCTATAATTTTAGAAGGAATCGGCCTTCGGCCGGGACATTTTTCTACCGAAAACTGTACAAATTTATCTTGAAAGGGGATCTAGGGGGTGTTTTTTAAAGCTTGATGGAGGTCTAGCGAGGAAACAGAAAAGCTGAATAATAAAATAATAAATATATACATAGACCAAACACCAAGCACTACCCCCTTAAATCCCGTATCAGTATTGCCAAATGTTTATTGTGGCAGTGGAGATATTTGAGTGTAAAGGGACAAAGATATCACCAGTGGGAACAAAATGGCGGAGGTTGGCCGATATCTGACTATAGGGTGTCTAGGAAGGTAATGTGCATTTTTTACTAAATATTTGAAGTCGATGAGAACTACTGGGGCTTGTTCTTGTGTTCGTGTCTGCTGCCTTTGTGTGTTGGGGCTCTTGCTATCGACCTATATCTATCTGTCTATCTATCTATCTATCTATCTATATATCTATCTAGCTATCTATCTAGCTATCCATCCATTCATCTATCTACCTATCTGTCTATCTATCTGTCTATATATATGTCTATCTATCTATCTATATATCTACCCATGCATCTATCTATCTATCTATCTATCTAGCTACCCATCCATCCATCCATCTTTATTTCTATCTATCTATCTATCTATCTATTTATCTACCGGTATGTCTAGGTATCTATCTACTTGTCTGTCATTCTTTTTGCCAGTCTATCGTTTTCCTATCTATCTACAAATTATTATCTTTCCACCAATCTATCTATCCAAACGTCTTAAAATCTCAAACCTAGTGGGGCTAAACATGAGGGAGAAGGGCTTTCGGAAACAAACTCTTAAGGTTGGAATTATAACATTTTATATTAAGCTCCTCACTGCTGCCAAGTTCAATATCGGCTAGTTTTCTGCTAACCAAATATAACCTAGCATACCCAAACCTAGCATACCCTAACCTAGCATACCCTAACCTAGCATACCCTAACCTAGCATACCCAAACCTAGCATACCCTAACCTAGCATACCCAAACCTAGCATACCCTAACCTAGCATACCCAAACCTAGCATACCCTAACCTAGCATACCCTAACCTAGCATACCCAAACCTAGCATACCCTAACCTAGCATACCCAAACCTAGCATACCCAAACCTAGCATACCCTAACCTAGCATACCCTAACCTAGCATACCCTAACCTAGCATAACCTAACTTAGCATACCCTAACCTAGCATACTAGCATAATCCCGGGAAGACCATAATTATGCTTTCATTAGTTTATTCAAGTACATTGTGTTACGACCGGGACTGCGAATAAAACAAGGGCACTTAATGATTGGACTAGTAATAGGGCACTATGCAACAACGGTACGCTAGATCCAAACCCTCGAACTTATATGCCGGCGAACAAAACACCTATACCATCCAGAGTTAATCTACGATAACGGGGTATCCTTAACTGGGCATAAATGTACTCTACTTCAGGCTAACCCACACTGGTATAGCCTGATAACAAACAAGATGCAAGTTACGTTAAAATGCATAAAAGGGAAGCTATGGAAAGATCAATTAAATCACTGCAAGATTTAATACAATAAAAAGATGCTTCAATACAGTTACTCTAAACAACAATAAACTCTTCACTCCTATCTGAAAGAAAGTGAAGTATAGTCCTACAGCATAGACCTGGAAACTTCTGAAGAAAGTCTGATGCTCATAAGATGCTCGTATCTTAAACTATATAAAGGCAGGAGGCAGGACACCACACGTGTAAATGGAATACACCAAAAGATAGGACATATAATGTTAACTGACACGAGAATACTATAAATGCGCAACGGTAGTAATGCTCGACACTAAAAGAAGTACTTCCTCATCACCGAAACAGCCTACTATGGTTGTGCGGGTCCGCAACAACCTAGACTAATAAATGCTGTGAATAATAATGCGCACATATCAAAGAGCTTTTATTAAATACTAATAAGTGTCTACTCAATTAATAATGTCTAGCTGGGATACTCTAGGTAAGGAACTGGGGTTGAGCAAGACAGGCTCGTAGCCTAGCGATGTCCTTAAGACTGCATCCTTTGAGTTACGTTAATTGACTAGGGTGCTCTCTTGATAGATCCAGATCACAAGTATCTGGTTCTATCCTGGCGACCCTCTAAAGCCAAGCAAAGAGGCAGCAAAGTGTGGAACTGGTACAGGCCAAAGCCCTCAGTCAACACAAAGCTGCACTCGCAAAGGACGCAACCGAAAAGACAACACAGGCTACCACAGGACCGGTCGAAGTCGTATAGGTATAAGCAATCCGTAGACACATCGAAGACAACGACTACAGTTATCTTATCCCAGTCTAGCATTAAAAAAAAGAGCTCTACTAACTAAGAACCCTCAAACCTATTCTAAGTACATGTAAATATCTCGGAGGACGGCGCATGCAATACAATGGGCCGGCTATGGAAACCGTATGCAGAACCCAAGGGGATAAGTAATTGAATAAAGGCGAGAAGTAATGGAAAAGAAGAAGTTCAGAGAGAGAAACAGTTCTAAAGGTGGTGATCGGGGGAGAGTAAGCAAAGGGATGCTAGATGCACGCGCGCCTAGCCTGTCCTGAGGAGGACAGCTCCTGGGAACCCTCGTGTAGGAGGTTAGTTACACAGGAGCCCGCAAAGGCGCGATGGTCGGCCAATCACGAGCCGAGACGTCACAAGACAGCAGGCGTCACGTGACACAGCGCCCGCACCTACAGACGCTCACTACCATCTCGCTTCAAAAAGTCTCTCTCTTCCCACGCTGGTGCTATCATCACTACTATTGATATAAAATATAACCCATTGTCACAGACGAAAACAAAGACCACCACTGGACTGTCTGTGACAATACGAGTACTAGGAAAGAAAGAACAACATTCTCTGATAACTGTAGCCCATTTCGATGTCCCTGGCGAGCGCTAGTGGCTAACAAGAGGCGATTCTGCCAACGCTGGTAGACGTCACAAAGTACATTGGGGTTTGTAATTGATGATTAATGTTAAGAACGGGGTGTTACTTATTTCTATAGGTTCAGGAACTTGTATACCGAGGCCGATCCTTAGTGATCTTGGCCCCATTCAATGGTCCTTCCTCTCACTAAAACATTACGCTTTCCATACTGCAGTTGGTCTGAGTACATGATTAGATTGATATCCAAAATTCGAAAATGGATATTAATCGTGATTGTGTACTCGGCCTTTAACTGTGTTGGTGGTGTAATGGTTTATGTGCTTATGTGGTGTCCCGAGTTCGAATCCCGGGAGGACCATATGCTTTCATTAGTTTATTCAAGTACATTGGGGTTTGTAGTTGATGATTAATGCTAAGAACGGGGTGTTACTTATACCCTAACCCTATACCCTAACCTAACACACCCTAACCTAACACACCCTAACCTAACATACACATACTATTTTAGCATATCCTAACCCAGCATACTTTAATGGGGGATGGTTCACATTTTGATAGATTTGTTTATATATTTATTATTTTTCTAGTTTCCTCCCTATACCAACATCAAACTTAAAAAACAAAACAAAATAAAATAAAAAACAGGATTCCTCTTCAAGATATATTTGTACATTTTTCGGTAGAAAAATGTCCTGGCCGAAGGCGGGTTCCTCCTAAATTACAGGCTCGATATCGCTCGCCATGAAAAATCGACACCTAAATGACACGAAAAGTCTTAATATTGTCAACAAAAATAGGCGAAAGGTCTTAAAATCGCCAAATTAATGGGCTGAACCTCTTAAAATCTGAAAACTAAAGTGGCTAAGCATGAGGGAGAAGGGTGTCCGAAAAAAACGGCCCATCTCCCCTTAACGTCGCATAACATTACAACATTATACACATTATATTAATATGGAATTGTCTACTATTTGAGTTATCTGGTTATAATGCCCTTGTCTTTGTTCGAAAATCGGATTATTTGAAGCTAAGCCGTGCTGTTCTATTTACTAAGGAATCTGTTTTCATATTTTATTAATCAAAATGGAATTATTTTAAGCTAGTGCTGACCGTAGTCTCTCACAAAGGGGAAGAGATTGGAAAAATAGAGGATTACAGAGATACAAAGGATATGAAGGGATACATAAACTAAGGAATACATGGATACAAAGGAATACAAAGAAACAAGGGAATACAAAGATACATAGGACAACAATGATACAAAGGAATACAAAGGAATACAGAGATACAAATGGACACAAAGGAATACAAAGATACAAATGGATACAAAAGAATACATAGATAAATAAATGCAAGTGAATACAAAGACTCAAAGGAATATAATAAATACAAAGGAATTCAAAAGCTATACAAATACAAAAGATACAAATGGACATAAAGGAATTTAAAGATACAAAGGAATACAATTATAAATTTCTAGAAAGACAGCACTGTTAACAGCTATTAGTACAATTATCCGTGAAAGACAGCACTGTTAACAGCTATTAGTACAATTATCCGTGAAAGACAGCACTGTTAACAGCTATTAGTACAATTATCCGTGAAAGACAGCACTGTTAACAGCTATCAGTACAATTATCCGTGAAAGACAGCACTGTTAATAGCTATTAGTACAATTATCCGTGAAAGACCGTAAATTACCATTATCAAGAAACCTATTCGATATTATGGTTTGCTAGCTATATTTGACTTGTGTAGCCGCGTTCATTAATTCGACACATATATTTCCAAAGCTCGTTGGTCTCCCTGCACAGCTTCTTGTTCTGTATCGGGGCACAGTGCGCCCATGTATTGAATATTATTCGCATGTGTGGGGAAGCTCCACCCATATCCGCACTCCTCGAAAGAGTAGTCAAAGGCATTTTGCCTCATCAACTCGCTTCCTCTTACTAGCTTTCTACACGCCGCAATATTGTATTTCTTTCACTCTTCTACAGCTATTACAACAATCAGTGGTCCTCAGAGCTCTCTCAGTGCATCATACCCCCCCCATCCCTTGCGCGAGTGTGAGGCATCCGCCTCTCAACACAGCCCCATCCCTATTATGTTCAACTCTCCAACCCAAGAATTAACACATGTTCTCAGTCTTTCTTCTACTTAACAAGTAAACTCAATCACTATTTCCTTTATCTTATGATTTAGACTGCTTTAAACTTCGTGTCTCCAGGCATTTTGACCCCAACGTCCCTTGAATTTGGCTCTATATCACTCGTTTGGCTTTAGGGAGGCACTTGTTACAGGCAGCCTGCCTATTGTCTCCTTCATACAGAAAAGAAAACATAATTCGCAAGACTTCAGCTTACATAATTGTAGAACAATATAAGTTAATAAGATAGTTAGCACGTGTATGTTGTTAGCGCCTCTGGCTGCAATTTAAAATAAACTGTTCCCCTCCTCCGTCTAATTATAATTAATTTTATTGTTAGCATTTAACCAACAAACACACACACATACATATACACACACATACATACACACAACATACATGCATACATACACACACACACACACACACACGCACACGTGCCCCAAAGCGACTAAAAACGCCATGTTCCAGTAGTCTGAACCAACATAGGTTTTGCACTGGGGGGAAGGGGAGGGGGGGGGGGGGGTGTATGGCAGAGTTGGGAAAAGGTAAAGGGTTAGTCTGTTAACTTTTATTTGTTTATGTATTCATAGATTGATATATTTATGTATTTATGTATTCATTTCACTATCACTAGGCTATTATAAACATACAGTAAGCAGTACTTGGAGTCAGACAGGGCTAGAATGTTTGTCGTAAAGTGTTTTGCGTCCAATCAATCGACTACACCCATTTAAATCTGTATCGTAACAGCTTCTCTCAACAAATGGCACCCTCCTTCCACTTCTTCAGCGTAATTGCTAGATCCTCCTTTCATTCGTCGTTCAGGCGGAAAAAGTAGTCCTCAATACCTAGAAAGACCAGGGCCATCAACTCTCTCAACTCTTCACAATTCTTAGGGATTAAGGTGATTGATAAACTCGCGGCATGCGTAGGACGGTCGTCTTAAACATATTTATCAAAATTATTGTTCTGTAGGGTGGGCCTCAGGTTTGGCGCAAGGGACTGCTATGCTTGTAGCAGAGGAAGGGCTTGGGCTGAAGACTGCTGTAGATGTAGCAGAGGAAAGGATTGTGATCTCATGGTGAGCCTATCTCTTTCGGATGATTCTGGTGAGGTTTAATGATTCTGGTGCTTCTGCTATCCTGTTTCCTGGATTTCACCAGACAGATAAGGTGATGTTTTTTCCAAGATCGTTGACCTGGT